>JAUESI010020241.1:0-11825 GCA_032275145.1 Synergus laeviventris | reverse complement strand
TTGTGTTATCAATCGCGAAATTCTCTTTTACAGAATTATAGTTGGAAGTTACAGAATTCCGGGAATTTCCTTCATTTTTTTTACAAATTCCGGATGTGTGTATAATCATAAGATTCCCGACGTGCAATTGAAATTTATCTTCCGTTTGTCGCGCAGTCATATTGTCTGTTGTGCCAGTGTGCATTGGTGTCGCCACAAAAATTCAGAGTTCGTTTATCCAATGCCTTTAAAGCTTCATCTCTTTTGTCTAAAATAACAATACCTCTCTTAAAACGACAATTCTTTATTACCTACAGATGGTGACCATTATCACAGGGTAGTAAGAATCATTTTCTTAGACCCGAATTATAATATGTCACACCCTATCGTGAACAATCTAGCCTTAGTTAAATTTACTCCAGCTATAAATTTAAGGATTTCGCATAATCGACCAGCAAATATCTTTAGTGGATTTTTGGAAGCGACAGACGATACGTTCGAAGTTTTCAACTGGGGAGCACCACAAACCATAGGGTAAGATATACCACCTCTGTATCGACGCGTCATCTCGTATTTGATTAATTAAACTAATATCAACTCAACTTGAAACTCTTATGATTTTCAGAGAAAAGAAAGTCCCTGCTCAACATTTACGATCTATTTATGTGAAACCCATAAGCATTGAATACTGTCAACAACTCTTCGCCAACACCATAACTGTGGGAAGAGGGGTTATTTGTGCATATGGTGAGACTTGTGGACAATATTGTCATGTTAGGGACACTGGTGCACCTCTATTCGCCCATGAGAAACTGCTTGGTATTTTTGCCTACCATGGAAATATTCACCAAGTAAATCCTGAGGTCTTTATGAATTTATTGGACCATGGTATCAGACGTTGGATCCACGGACACCTTCCGTCTTTGCATTTAGTTTAGACTTTATGATTAGTTCGCCTTCGAAATTGTTAGATAAGCATTACCGAATAAAAACAATTTAGGAGTAATTTTGAAATTAATTGCACTTCGCAAAATTTCCAATTGTCAATTTATTTTATAGCGAAAATCAAACCCTCAATTGAATCTTTTTTTGCAGGGTATCACAAGTTGTCATTGAACTGCTAGTGACGTTGCAAAAGTTTCCACTGTTTTACTGCGCGATAGCGAATACAATTTGATATCTTTATTACATATAATAAACTCTGCACTAAACTATCGCAACATCTCTGATATTTTAAGTAAAACCAGGACAAAATATAAAGTGACCATATTTTAAATGCTCAAAAAAAAGACGCTGACTGATTAAGCGTTGGGGATTGGGGGGAGGTACAGATTCAATATGCTTACAAAATACTTTCATGTCATGAAACATTATATGAAACACATTAATAAATAATAGAGTTGCTTCTGGGATATATCATTGGATTCTCGACTATTGGCAATGTTGAAAAAAACTAAAAAAATTGTGAAATCTGTGAAATGCCTCAAATCTGTCTACTCATTTACCTATAATCCGCCATTTTGTTAACTCATTTAATAGTTCCCTTTTAGAAGCTGACTGAATTTTTTTCGAAAAATCTAATTAGTTTATAGGTAAAATGGAATGTTTCAATATGCCAGTGACGATTGGTGGAAACAATGCATTCGTAGATTGTTTCCACCAATCGTTACTGGCGCCACTGTGAAGTGCGATCAGCTGTTAGATCAAGGTTACTTAGTACAAGGTTAATCTTTCCAAGAGACCGTCCCGAGTAAAAATTTTTCGACTCAAGACCGACTTAAATTGCCCCTAATCAAGACCTTTTCGCAAGACCATTTTTGACTGTGGTTTTCATGTCTTGTAAACCAAATATTGAAATATAGATTTTATCCTATTTTATTTTACATCTTACAAAATTTCTTGTGTTCAATTTTTTTATTGAATTAACCTTGTTCCTACTGAAGAAAGCAGACGTCATAAAAATTACGACAGTTTTCGACACTAACCATATAAATGTAGATATCTATATTACCTCAAATAAATTTTAAACAAACAACTCTCAAAATCTTCGTTTCCTTGTGCAAAGCCAATTTCACAATATTTGCAACATCTGCTATATAAACTGCCCCAGTTTCGAAGTTGAAAAACTCTAGCAGTAAACTTTAACCCCTTGAAAAGTTACCTATTTTTATTTATTGTTAAAAATGGATAAAGCAATTTACTGTATATTGCTTCTATGTGGAATCCTCTTGCAAGGAATTTGCAGTTTATCCGAAGAGAATATTGGTGAGTAACATTTTAAAATAACTTTTTGGATATTAAGAAAAAGAACCAGTAACATAAAGTAAATTCAAATTATGATGGTTACAGGAAAATCATCCCATATTCACAGTCGTCAAAGACGTATCTCTGGAGGGATGAAACGTCCCTTCGATCATGCCCCGTCTATAGTTTCTATTCTTGTACATGAAGATTACCACTGTCCAGCAACTTTGTTAACAACTGATGCAGCCATCACCTCTGCTAATTGTGTTAAAAATCAAAATTCAGTGCTAATGAAAATTCAATCTCAATCATTGGGTACATAAAGTTTTATTCACCTTAAGTTTATAGTAACAATGCATCTTTTAAACCAACAATTCTTTATTACCCTTCAGATGGTCAACATTATCACAGGGTAGTAAGAGTCATTTTCTTAGACCCGAATTATAATATGTCACAGCCTGCCGTGAACAATCTGGCCTTAATTAAATTTACTCCAGCTATAAATTCAATGGTTTCGCTCAATCGACCAGTAACTATCTTTACTGGAGAGTTGCACCCGTTTGACCAAACGTACCAAGTTTTTAACTGGGGAACACCACCAATCATAGGGTAAGATATACCACCTAGTGAATTGTTAAATCCACGTACTTAGGGTAAACTTCACTCCTGGGACTCACAGATGTCCTCAGCGAAAATCGTTGCTTACAGAGGGTCCAGAGGCAGTGTAGCAATTGTAGTATATTAGCCAGAAGGCGTCTCTGTACCCTCTGTATCGTCGCGTCCTCTCGTCATGCCGTATTCAGGATATTGCAATCACGGCTCCTACAAGGAAATTGTATTTGATTAATTAAACATTAGTTAAAAGATATTAAACACTAACTTAAAACTCTTATGATTTTCAGAGGAAGGAGAATAACTACAACACATTTACGATCTATTTTTATGAATCTCATAAGCATTGAATACTGTCAACAACTCTTCGCCCACAGCATAATTGTTGGAAGAGGGAATCTTTGTGCATATAGTGAGAATTGTGGAGAATACTGTCATGATAGGGACATTGGTGCACCTCTATTTGTCCATGATCAACTGCTTGGTATTATGGCCTTGCATGGACATATTCACCATGTAAATCCTGAGGTCTTTATGAACTTATTGGACCATGGTATCAGACGCTGGATCCACGAACACCTTCCATCTTTGCATTTAGTTTAGACTTGGTGAAAAGTTCGCCTTGGTAATTGTTAGATAAACAACATCATTCAGGATTTTCTACTTACTCCCTTAAAAGCCCACGAATTTATAGACCATTATATGACAATTTATACAAACATAACGTATAATTCGATTTCTTGTTGCTGACAAATATAAACAATTCAGAAGGTTTCCTAGGGATTGCTTCCACTGAATCCGCGAGTATTCGAAAGATTTGGAGATAAAAAACAAAACAAGCATATCACCATGTTCAACTATTTGGCACGAAAAAAATTTTCCACTGTTTTATGCTAATAAGTCAAGACTGTTTGTAATCTTTATTACCAGAAATAAAACGTACTGCTGCGAACTGTACACTATTATATTTATTACATCATTTCAACATCTATGCTATATATAAACTGTTGCGGAGACGAAACGGCAAATCTAGAGTATATTTTTATACTTGCTAAGTAATCTAGTATCTATTATTGTTACATATTATTCATTTTCAACAATGGAAAAAGCAGCTTACTGTATCTTAATTCTCTGTGGAATTCTCTCGCAAGGAATTTGCAATGTATCGGAAGAGAACAGTGGTGAGAACAACATTTTTTTAAGTAGATTAGTTAATGTGAAGAAGACAAAAATGAATATTACAAATTTTAATCATAATTGTTGCAGAAAATTCATCGGATCTTCTGATTCGAGAGAAACGTGTAGTAGGTGGTGCTCATAATAACATAGAAAATACTCCCTATCTCGTTAATGTTCTTGAAAATGGAAACTCTCATTGTCATGCAACTTTATTAACAGCTGACGTTGCTATAAGCTCTGCTACGTGTTTTAAAAACCATAATATACAGAATATGAGGATTAAATCTCATTCAACAGGTATACAGAAAAAAGCTTATATTTTCTTAAGGGGTATTTCTTTTGTCATTTTATCTTCTTAAAACAACAACTGTTGTATTTTCTGCAGGTGGTGCAAAGCTTCACGAGATAGTGAGAGTGAACTTCTTAAACCCAAATTATAATCCAGCATACCCTACAGTCAAGAATCTTGCCTTGGTTAGATTTGCTCTACCTATCAATTTTCGCATGTCGTTTAATCGACCAATACCTATTTACAGTGGAAATTTAACTTTAAACCATTCACCACTTTTTGTTGTCAGTTGGGGAACACCACGCAAAATAAGGTGAGATTTATATCTACCAATTTAGAGTATCCAATGGCAATCCCCGAACAAACATTATAGAGTATCTCACTCAAGCTTATGCAGGGTGTCTATTCATCCTAGAAAGCATGGAAAACCTGGAATTGTCACGGAATTTTTTCCAGCATACTTAATTTTTGTCTTCTTGTTACACTTGAATGGCCAAAAATGAAAGGTGATAAAAATTTAGAAATACCTGGAAAAACTTGGAAAAGTCAGGGAATTTTTTTTCAGGAATTGAATAGACACCCTGTTATGAACAATATATGTCCTCACCGAAAATTGGCACATCGGTTCATTATGTGGGATTTGGTTCCACAAAGTCTAAAATATTGAAGTTTTATAGGATCAGCGAATTAACCATAAAATAAAAATTCTTATCATTTCAGAGGTAGAATGGTTGAACCTGAAACTTTACGATTTCTCTCTGTGATAGTGATAAGCTTCGAGTACTGCCAAAGTATCTACCCCAATGTTGTTCAAGTTGAGAATATTTGTACATCTGCTACAGTCGCAGGAGAATATTGTGAACCGAAGGATACTGGTGCACCTCTAATTATCGATAATCATCTGCTTGGTATTTTCGTCTATCGAAATTTTTGTGACCTACCAAACCCAAATGTTTTTATGAATTTCTTGGACCATAACATTAGACGCTGGATCCACGAACAGATTCCATCTTTGCGTTTACTTTAGATGGAATTCCATAGAGTGTATGGAATTTCATGCATTCTCAAAATCAGGGTATAGAGAGCTCCATACACTCCATTGTAAACTTGATCCGTGTTGTCCTGTTTTAAGTATTGTTGAATAAAGTTATTTTACTTATTGATACAGAGAATCTTGACGTTTTTTGAAGTTAATATTAACTTATTCAGTAAGATGGATAAAAACCCCAACAATTTTTCATAAGTCTCTTCCTTTATAGCGATATGCTATAAAGGTGATGGTAATCTTGTTTTCTCTTTTGCGTTTCAAAAACGCAGAAGGTCCACCACTGGAATCATCAATAAGACAATTTGGACGGATCCTGCCTTTGACGCATGGAGGAGAAATTATACTCGGCGATTCGACCGACGCCAGGAATAGAACACGAGTCGTCTTTAGCCCTGAGCACAATCGTGAATTGAACTCGTAACCTGGACCTGTAGATGTTTCTGTCCTTTTATATCATATTGCCCTATCTCTCTTACGGTCACGTGACAACAGAGATGGAGCAATATGATAGAAAAGGACAGAACCACATTCCGGTCCAGGTTATAGGTTCCCATGCTGATGGGAGTCGGTGGGAACTGAAGGAACGAAACATCGATCGAATCGATCATACTAAATGCTATAAGGAAAGGTAGGTTGTTGTTTCAGAAGGCTTCTTGCGTGTTCGCTTCCCTCTGATGTACTCGTTGAACACTGGACCTCGGACGATGGTGTATCCACGTTGATAAGACAACTCTAATAGAGTGAAGGTAGTTGAGCATTGTCTGCGGTTGGTTCCGAGTGACCCCGTGAACTTGGTCCCAGGTGTGGAAGTGTTGCCCTGTGTGTTGCACTTGTCAACCAGTTCGGCCCGTTGGTTGGACCTTGGAGTGGAAGTGTTGTGCTTGTGTCGACCAGTTTGACCTTGACTGGACCTTACGTGGTTAAGGAAACAGAGGAGTAACGAAACAGCATCGCGGGTCACCAATATAGCGATATGCTATTGGGTGATGGCATTCTGCTTTGTTTCTCTTTTGCTTTTCGTCCCGGGTCTGCCAGTGAACACATCAGTAAGGCCGGGAATCGAACCCGGCTCGTCTTTAGACCTGAGCAAAATCGTGAACTGAACCCGTATTCTGGACCCGAAGATGGTTCTGTACACGTGTACAAGGAATCAACTATTTTGCCTAGTTAGGACAGGCGCCAACTTTGCAATCCTAGTTGAAATTACAAAGTCCATGTTTAGTTAAAATAACAAGGAAAGTGAGATGACTTAACAAATATTCTTGGTTCTTTTCACTGGGAAAAACTGGTTAAAACTGGTTTCAGGCGCATGGTTATATTAATCAAGTTTCATAGTTAATGTAACTATAGGGTTATTTAGTTCTCTCTAACAGGGGTCGTATTAGTAATTCTAACAGTATCTTTATGATTCTGTTCAACTGGAATCCGTGTTATTTCAACTATGTTAGTTTTAACCATAGATGATAGTTGATTCTCGGAAAAAAATTTTTTTCGGTGGACATAGGACAATATGATATCTGAACTTTTTGTAACTTCCTGCGTTAGCTGGAGAATTTATTCATGACCCCGGAGTGTGCCACGAGGAGGCTGCAATGGTAGGATTTAACACTCCTTTTTTAAAATTTTTTGGATGCGAATAAGATAGCACCTAGTGTTTCCGAATGGTTTTTTAAATATCAAGATTTATCCAAATCGAGCAATTTTTTGTATTTTCGTCCGATATTTTGAATTTTCGAATTTTGACTTCAGATTCGAATTATCTCTGCCAACGAAGAGCTTAATCATTTTAATAACTGATGTACTTCAATTATAAGTGACGTAACAAAATTTTCCACTCTTTTCTTGCACGACAGCAAATTAAGATTATTATCTTTATTACTTAAACTAAACTCTATACCAATAATCTTTCATAATTTTTATTTATAGCGTCCCTAATATAGAAACTGAACCTAGAGACAATTTGGAAAATCTACGGCAGTGTTTTTTGAACTAGCAATCAATTAGCTATCTATATTTACTCCTAAAAATGCAAAAAGCAGTTTACATTATCTTACTCCTCTGTGGAATTCTTTCGCAAGGAATTTGCAATGTATTCGAAGAGAATAACGGTAGGTGAAAATTTGTAAAAATAGTTTGGTTAATGCGAAAACGTGCAAAAATAATATGAAATAATTTGTAATCATAGTGGCGGCAGAAAACTCATCTCATCTTCTGATTCGTCAGAAACGTATAGTTGGAGGTACTATACGACGTCTTAGCTCAAATCCCTATATTGTTAGGGTTGTTAAAGACGGAATCCACTATTGTACAGCAAATTTATTAACAAATAACGTTGCTATAAGCTCTGCTGCTTGCTTTATAAATCAAAATACACGGAGTATGAGGATTGAATCTCATGCAAGAGGTATACAGAAAATTTTATACTTTTCTTAGAGTGTAATTTTTTAGTACATTTATCATCTTAAAACAAAAATATTTTTTATTGTCTACAGCTGGTAATAAATTTCACGAAATAGTGAGGGTGGTTTTCTTAGACCCACATTATAATCCGGCACACCCTACCATCAAGAATCTTGCCTTAGTTAGATTTGCTCTACCTATCAATTGGCAAACATCGTATAATGAACCAATACCTATCTACAGTGGGAATTTAGCAACCGATCATATGATGAGTCGTGTGGTTAGTTGGGGGAGGCCACACGAAGTAGGGTAAGACATATACGTGACAAATTATAGTATCCATATGGTAACGCCATCTGGCCAAATGTCGCTTTATCTGATCGCTTAGCATTTGGGTCTACAAAATTTACAACAATGAAACTGTATTTTGTTAGTTAACTTACTCTAAACTGACCAATCTTATCTTTTCAGGGGTAGAATAATTGCACCCGAAAATTTACAAGCATTCTCTGTAATAGTGATAAACATTGAGTACTGTCAAACGAGATACCCTAATATCATTGTAGCTGGGAATATTTGTACTTTTCCTGCAAGCCTAAATGATCATTGTGAAAATGAGGATACTGGATCACCTTTAATTATGAATCATCAACTACTTGGTATTTTCGTTTATCAAGATCATTCAAACGCAACAAATCCTATTGTTTTTATGAATTTATTGGACCATGGTATCAGACGCTGGATCCACGAACACGTCCCATCTTTGCCTTTATTTTAGCTTTGTTGATTAAATCAATCGATTGTCATATTTATTGTATCTACAGATAAAATCTGTAGAATCTATAGAATAATAATAAATCGAGAAGCTTACTTGGTGAATTAATTTCATTTTAAATCCTAACCAAACTAAAAAATCGAAGTAGCATCATGAAAATAATGAAAACCGTTTTGGATTTTCTAGAAATTTACAACTAGATTTGTTTTTTCATTATTTTAAGCCTCTAAGAGTCTAAGGTACACTTTTGCAGCGTAATTCATGATGTCCTTTAACTTTTAGTGACGAAACAAAAATTTCTACACAATTTTAATACGTCGTAAATAAAGTTCGATATCTTTATTGTCTAACTTAAGCACCTCACCAATAATATTTCACCATTCGATTGATTGTTGCAAGTTATGCTATATAAACTCTTCCAGAGACGAAACGGAAACTCTTCTTCAGTATATTTTTATACTTGCTAGATAGTCTATTATCTATTATTACTACATATTATTCATTGTAAAAAATGGGAACAGCAGCTTACTGTTTCTTAATCCTCTGTGGAATTCTCTCGCAAGGAATTTGCAATGTAACCGAAGAGATCAATGGTGAGAAAAATATTTTTTTAAGTAGATTTGTTAATGTGAAGAAGACCAAAAAGAATATTAAGAATTTTAATCACAATGGTTGCAGAAAAGTCAACGGACCTTCTGATTCGTCAGAGACGTGTAGTAGGAGGTACTCCACTGCATTGGAATTCAAGTCCCTCTCTCGTCCATGTTCTTGAAAACGGAATCCAACATTGTACAGCAACTTTATTAACAGCTGACGTTGTTATAACCTCTGCTGCGTGTTTTTTCGGTCACCATATACGAAATATGAAGATCCTATCTCGTCCAATAGGTAAACAGAAAAGAACCTATACTTTTCTTAGAGTGTGTTTTTTAAATCATTTTTATCATTTTCATACTTTTTTTATGGTTTACAGTTATTCAAATTCTTCACGATATAGTGAACGTGAATTTCTTAAATCCAAATTATAACCCAGCAGTCCCTACATCCGAAAATCTTGCCTTAGCTAGATTTGCTCCAGCTATCAATTTTCAAATATGGAATAATCATCCAGCAAAGATCTACAGTGGAGATTTGACACAACAAGAGTTAACGAACCGTGTTGTCGGATTTGAAATGCCATTTGAAATAGGGTAAGACACATAACTGGTTAATGACATAGAAATCAGAGTGGTAGACGTAATATCTATCTCATTGGTTTTCAAAGTCCACAATAATGGAATTCGTATTTGATTAGTAAATTACCCCTAAACTGAAAATTCTTATGTATTTCAGAGGTAGAGGAATCATTTCTGATACTTTACATTCATACGGTTCGGTAGTGATAAGTTTTGAGTACTGCCGAGTACTCTACAGGAATAGAGTTGGAGCTGGAAATCTCTGTGCTGTTGCGACGAGCCCAGGACAATGTTGTCTTACTAATATGGATTCTGGTGTACCTCTATTTAGGATGAATGAACTGTTGGGTATTTTCGTTTATCGTGATAATTCTCGCCAATCAAATCCTGATGTCTTTATGAATCTTTTAGATCATGACATCAGACGCTGGATCAACGCACAAGTCCCATCTTTACGCTTATTTTAGATTTCTTGATTAAATCAGTCTGTTTTCATATATAAATAAACACAATTTGTAAAATTGTTATTACTATATATATATATAGAGTTCAGTAAAGTCTATAATAAATGTGAAATACTTCTGTAGTGCTTAACTTTTTCTAATTAACAACCCCTACAAAAAACGTCAAATTAAAAAGTATTACAAATATTAAAAATGGTATGTATTCAATTCTGCTGTTTGCATCAATAGCATAAGTTGTAGACAGATCCCTGCCTTAGACGCGCATGAAGGAGGGAGTTTATACTCGAAGATGCAGCAGCTGCCGAGAATCGAACCCGAGTCGTCTTTATTCTCAGCGGCGAGTATTGCCGCTGAGCTACGACGTGATGGTGATAATGATGGCAAGGAGAACGTAGCCACCGCGACTGCTAGTACCTACACGAAATAGTATAAGGAGCTCCAATTCTATCTATGTACTATCATGAAAAAATGCTCGAAAAAAAGGCTATTCGAGTATTCAAAGCAGAATACTGCCTTAAAAGCCCACGAATTTATAAGCCACTATATGACAATTTATAAAAACCTTTGCTGACAAATGCAAACAATTCATGAGGTTTACAAGAGATTGCTTCCACTGAATCTGCGAGTAGTCATGAGATTTGAAGATAAACACCAAACCAGGAAATCACCGTGTTGAACTATTTGACACGTAACAAAATTTTCCACTGTTTTATGCGAATAAGTCAATACAATTTCTAATCTTTTTATTACCTAAAATAAAATGTACTACTTTCAAATTGTACGTTATTATATTTGTTCTATCATTTCAACACCTATGCTATATAAATTGTTGCGGTGACGGAACGGCAAATCTACAGTATATTTTTATACATGAAATTACATATTATTAATTGTCAACGATGGAAAAAGCAGCTTACTGTATCCTAATTCTCTGTGGAATTTTCTCGCAAGGAATTTGCAATGTATCCGAAGAGAACAATGGTGAGAAAACATTTTTTTAAATAGTTTTTTAGTTGATGTGAAGAAGACCAAATAGAATATTAAGAATTTTAATCATAATGGTTACAGAAAAGTCAACGGACCTTCTGATTCGTCAGAGACGTGTAATAGGAGCTGAACCACGTCGCTTGAATTCAAGTCCCTCTCTCGTCCATGTTCTTGAAAACGGAAACCAACATTGTACAGCAACTTTATTAACAGCTGACGTTGTTATAACCTCTGCTGCGTGTTTCTTCGGTCACAATACACGATATATGAAGATTCTATCTCGTCCACTAGGTATACAGAAAAGAATCTATACTTTTCTTAGAGTATTTTTTAAAAATCATTATCATTTTTTTATGGTTTGCAGGTGATAAAGCTCTTCACGATATAGTGAGAGTGAATTTCTTAGACCCAAATTATAATCCAGCACGCCCTACATTCAAGAATCTTGCTTTAGCTAGATTTGCTCCAGCTATCAATTTTCACATGTCGAATAATGAACCAACAAAGATCTACAGTGGAGATTTGACACATCACGAGTTAACGAATCGTGTTATCACATTTCAAAAACCATTCCATATTGAGTAAGACATATAGTTAGTTAATTATAGTATCTACATAATAAGACACTGAAAGATTTTATAAACTTTAAATTTTTAACGTCAAAAACATCTGG
>JAUESI010020240.1:0-11826 GCA_032275145.1 Synergus laeviventris | reverse complement strand
TATCAGTCACCTTCTCTCAAGTCAAACTCAAATTCTCTTTTTCACGAAGTTTGTCAATCTCCCACCTCATCTCTGGTAGCAGTCTAGTCTGTGGCAACCCTGCTTTTATTATTATAATGAACTGTTTTAAATAATTTCAAAATAATTTGAAAGAGTAAAATGATTGTTAAGTTTTAATTAAATTTTCTTAAATGCAATACTTATTAACATACCCTTCGTTCCCAACTTATCCCAAGACGATCTGCTGCACCAATCAATTGGCGATGAAGATCCAAGGTGATGCTAGGAATTACTAAGCCATCGTCCGTTACGTACTCTTCTGTATCAGGATACGGAACTATTATCTGCCTGAAAGCAGTGGGCTCTGATTCAATTATGTTTTCATCATGTCGGTACCGAACTTTGTTGCTCTTATTACTTTCCGACTGTCGAACTAAATCGGGCCGCGAAGAGTTTATTTCTTCCCAAACAGCCTGTAAAATGTACACATATATATATATATATATATATATATATAGGATTTCGGGGACCCATCTCAAACCTTCAAAAGTTTTGGTAAAGGGAGAAGAGACACCTCGACTATGGGACGCCTCCGAATTCGAGGTGCTCCCTCTCCCTTTACCAGTGTTTAGGAGGAAGGGTTATACTGGATCCCATCATATTGTTATGAAATAATTTGGATAACTCCTACCTCTTTGTTAAATAATGCTAGATTCTTTTCAAAGTCAAAATCCTGTTTTAAACATTTATCTATAGGTGTGCCAAATGCCTGTTCATCTCGCTCATTACGTTTCTGTCTGTGCGATAGCTTCTTTTGATTCGGATTTTGTTTTTGATTAATTTCACCTGAAGGAGAGGAAAAAAAGAAGAAAATTAGTGAGGGCATTAGTCAAATAATATTTATCGAATAAAAGTCACACAGAACCTTTTGTTATTAAATATGGTGCAAAGGTTATTTAATTTTTATAAAAATAGATTAAAAAATGGGTGAGGAACAATTAAAACGAATTTGTTTAATAAAAAAAAGAATAATAAAGCATACAAAACTTAAGAAATTCTTCTCAAAAACCAAATATTTCAGGCGTAAATTACAAAGGAATTTAACAAAATTGAAAAAAATATACAATTGTTGGCAACAGAGATCGAACGCCTTCGCTATTTTAATTTTCCTTACGCTTTTTCCAAATACATTTTAAGGGCATGTGATACTTAGACAAATTATTGATTTTATATGTTTAAATTCCTCAACTTTACGGCTACAAAAATAAATATTTTGCCCTGAAACTTTGGGAAACGGTAAAGAACATTAAAACGGATCGTTGTCAACTCGATTTTTTTTTTGCATAATGAAAAAAAATCGAGTCGACAACGTTCCGTTTCAATGTTCTTTACCGTTTCCCAAAGTTGGGGATTTTGAACATATAAAATCAATAATTGTTCTAAGTATCACATGCCCTTAATATTCTCAATTTGTACGTACAAATACACATTAAATTATTTAAACGCAGTGCTATTCTTTATTTTTCATATTACCACATTGTTTAGGGTATAGAAGCCTCTTGCTTGTATCGTGTGTGCTTTTGCTTATTAATATTGCCAATTACCTAAAATAAAAGGAACTCTTACTTTTCTAAATTAATGTGTGCTATGTTTTAGTGACCATGTTTAGTACTCGTACGACTACGAGCTCAACAGAAATTGGCTGCACTTGAAGAGGAGTACAGCAGAAAAGAAGACGTAGAAGATAAGGAATCAAACGCAGGGAGCAGAGAACGATCAGCGGGATCCAAGGTCAGGTCTGTGATGGCTAATTGGTGCAAATAAATATGAATCAGTTTTGTGTACGTATTCTCAAGCCGTTGTACAATGGATTCGTTCAGAGGTAAGAAGACATCCACCCTTTTGAAATCAATGAGATATCCGAAATTCTGGATTCGACTGCAGTGGAAGAATGAACATGGGTCCCAACCAAAGAAAATGTGGCTGACGATGCCACTAGAGATACGGACTACATCGAAATAACTTCATCGAGCCGATAGTTTAGTGGTCCAAAATTTCTTACACGTGACAAGGACGATTGACCAAAGGAGAAACTGTCCGCAAAACCAGAAATTTCCCTAATAATGATGGAAAGAGAGAAATTCATTGATTTTCGTAGGTGGAGAAAATTGATCCGAATAATGGCAAGGGTATGTCGGTTTGCCGATAAATGCCGAAAAAGAGGGGAATCTGGAAAACTGACAGCTCTAGAAATGTCTAGAGGCGAGATCGGGGTCCTGATGACATCACAAGCAGAGTCATTCCGGTCAGAATTGACACCCTGAAGGAAGGAGAACTGAAGAGAACTGCCACCAAGATCTTCAAATGATCACAGACCTGGACCAACGACGGACTAATTCGAATAGAAGGTCGAATTAGAAATAAAGACGTAACCGCAGCCGTACGAGATCCCATCATTCTGGATGGAAAGCACCGTGCTGTCAGACTGGTTATCCAATTTCAACATGAGAAGGCTGGTCATTTGGGCCGAGAGTAATTAACGACTTGTGGATGCAATATTGGATAACCAAGTTCAGACATACAGTCAAAGGGGTGATTAGAGATTGCCAGTTTTGCAAGATCCGAAGGGCAAAGCCATCAGCACCAAGAATGGCACCACTTCCGGATATTCGAACCAAAAGTTTCATCAGGCCGTTCACCAACACTGGAGTGGAATTTTTTGGTTCCTTCTACGTGACAATCGGACGAAGAAGCGAAAAGAGGTAGGGCGTGTTATTTACTTGTTTAAATATTCGTGCCGTACACCTGGAGATTCTAGCCTCACTAACAACAACTTGATCAGAATGTGATTCAACAGACTGACTACTCATGGCATTGAGTGGCACTTCATTCCACCTGGAAGTCCACATATGGGAGGATGCTGGGTAGAATCAGTAAAACGAGCACTAGAAGCCACCATGAAAGAGCAAGCACCCTGGGGAGAACTCCTACAAACACTTTTTGCGGAAACAGAGCCGACCATTTCCTAATAATGGAGAATGGTGGGGGACATGGATCACCAGGATATTTTGAAAATGAAGATTTGTCGCGAAGATCTCAAGCTATGGCGGAACAATTCTGGAGACGTTGGATACGTGAATACCTACCTACCCTGAACATCTGAACCAAGTGGTTCACTAGCGGATGAGACCTACAAGTGGGAGATGTTATCGTTATTTGGGTGATAAACTACCAAGGAATCAGTGTATACGAGGCAGAATAGCAGCAGTCCATCCGGGAGCCGATGGCCGAGTACGAGTGGCAGATGTGAAAACAGCTACGGGAACTTACCGAAGACCAGCGCACAAATTGTGTATCCTCGAGTGTCATGCTCGTATTTCTAATTGACTAGAAATACGGAGGAGGGAATGTCTAGGACAGTTTGTCTTAAAACAATTTGAACAGTTTCGGACCTATACGCCTGGAACTTGAACTTTGCCGAGAGTATTGGAAAATCCCGTTACTCAAGGAAAAGTGAAAGTTTGAGGGACGGTTTGACCTGCAAATGGTTTTCCAGCCAGAGCATCAGTTGGCAACAGACAGGGTAACTGACCGAACGCCTGCGCTATTTTCATTTTCCTTACGGTTTTTCCAAATACATTTCACATTTTAATATTCTCAATTTTTACATACAAATAGTCATTAAACTATTTAAACGCAGTGCTATTCTTTATTTTTCATCCTACCACACACATATTTATTTTAAAACTATAAGAAAATAACCATATTTCTTTTGGCATTTTAACAAGCGTTCTTAGAGAATTAAAAATAATTTAACTGAATGTATAAAAATTCGATAGAAAAAAATTGAAATAGATTTTAAGGAATTAACAAAAAAATGTTCTTAAGACTGAAAAGTAATTTAAAAAAACTAAAAAATAGTTCTAAAGAATAAAAACTGCTATTTAATAAAAATTCAAAATAAATTTATTAAAAAGCAAATAAAAACTTAATGTCCATTAAAATAATTTAAGGTGAATTGAAAATAAATAAAAGAAAATTTTAGAAGAATTCAGAAGTATTGAAAAACAATTCACGATAAATTGAAAAGAATTAAAAACCAGTCGGTATGAAAATTAGTTCGCAGATTTTGAAATGATTTCACATAACTTTTCTTTTGCAATTAACAAGATTTTAAGATATTACGAATAATTTTAAATAATTTTAAGCGATTTAAACTGACTTAAAGGGATTCAAGGATTTCAAAGAATTGAAAAGAACTCAAAACATTTAATTATATTTAGAGTCTCGTTCTCAAAATTAACCGTTAGACTATACAAAATTTATCGACTCTCTTCACTATATGACATTTCTAAATCTTTTCATCGCTTTTTACCTGGTTCGAGTACACAAGTCATAGAAAACACTTACGTTTTGGATTTCATGAAACTTGGAACCACTTTACCTCCTCTCTATCGTTTGGTTTATGTACTGGCCCACTTGTTTTTAAAAAGATTATGAAGTCAGTTGTGAGTTTCCTAAGATCTAATTACCTCACATTGGTCATATACTTCGATGATAACCTTTGCATCGAGAAGTCCTTTGAGAAATATAGCGATGAGCAATTCTGTGCTTTAGTTGGCTTAGACTCAATAGAATAATTGAAATATACGAGGTAATCAGCATAATTCGCCATTAGAATGTTGCAAAGCACTGGTAGAAACTTTTGTGAATGAAAGATCTATGTCAGCGGCTTGTGATCTGTAGTAAGCATAAACTGCTTGAATCCTTCGTTGCCATATTAATGGAATTTTAGCTGCACTGTAGACTACTCTTTAGGACGTATCAGACCGTGTGTAGGTGTATTTAACGTCAGTGCCTTACTGAACTCGTCGTCAACTGGAAGGTGAATATCTGTAATATCCAGGTGACAAAAAATCTTCGCATTTTTCATATTGTTGACTATGTGCTTCACCTTAGGAATGGGATGTTCATAAATTATTATTCGAGAATTCAAAGTTAGCTTATAATCATCCGTAATACGGTTCTTCCGGTTTTTCTCATGACTAAATGTTTTGGAGAAACATGCTCAGAAAAATCAGCCCTTTTGTAATGAACTGATGGAATTTTTGCGTCTATTTCTTTAGCATATGCTTCACGTAAACCGTACGGAATTTCACGTGCACGTGCAAAAACAGTTTTTAATGTTTAAGATGAATTTGGATTGGTGGAGTAGTTACTTTTTCAGCAGTATGAGAAAAACTTCTTCGTGTCTTGAAAGTTATTGGTTTAGCCGGGTACTGTAGTCTGATGACAGGTATGAAGCCGCGACAGATACGATATGAATTTTTAACGGAGAGAATAATTTAACCCAATTAACTTCGGGAACAAATTGAGGAATCCATTCGTGTGCAAATAAGGAATCGTAATCACCTTCTATAATGTATAAGTAGAGTTTCCGTGTATTTAACCCAAGCGAAAAATCTTGAAACTGTGATGCGAATAGCTGATGAAGTGTATACATTGGGTATAAATAAAAATTTGTTTTAATCTTGCGTATACCGTATTGCTGCTCACAAACCCCAAAGGAGCTCAATCAACTTTCATCTCCAAAGATTGACCATCGATTTGAACAGAAAGCGCTTTTTTGTCACACGTGCTATCAGCATGAATTTCTTAAATTTTATGTAACTGTCGCACGGAGTCCATTTGTAGAACCGACTCTTCCTTGCTGTGAATTTGATCCGTATAATATGACGTTTTGCCTGATCTACACACCTTTACGAGATGATTTTGTGAAGATTTTGTGAAGAACAAAATTTAATAACTATTTCGACTTTAACGCGCTCCATGAAACGTAGTTATAAATATTTTTGTATGAAAATTTGAGGAGTTATGCTTCAAACTGTTTTGAAGATGATGACCAGCTTGAACGGCCCGAAACAGTTCGGCAAATTTTATGTTATTATTGAATCTATCGGCTCAATTGTAGTATTGAAAGTAGTCAGGATGCAGAACATAATCATTTATTTAAACAAACATTAGAATATATGAGAAATACTTATTCGCTGATCTAACGCATACGACATATATAATTACATTTTAGGTTACATAAGATATATCGAAGAGAGTTGTGGAATCGATACGATACAAGCGTGGCAATTCAAACATAGATATACAATTATGATTTGAAAATTGTAATATCTAAAGAAACTAATACCAGATTTAACCGTGGTGAGAAGTAAGCCTAAAAATTCCCCAAAAACTTTTAAATATTCTGTAATTACTTGAAAAAATCACTTCTTCAAATTCCTTGCAATTCATAAAATCAGCCTTGAAAGGGCTTGAAAATTTTTTAATCCTTATGAACTCTTTTGAAATCCCTTTAAATTCCCTATAATCAAATGAAATCGTCAAGACCCATAGTTATTGTGTTTTGTAAATACGAGATAAAGCTCCCCAATACTTTTATAGAAAATAGAAAACGCATACCAGATACAACTTTTCCATTTGACGGAGTTTCAACATGAATGGCAGGATCGACTAACTTCTTGAAATTGGGCTGTGGTTGTAATCCGACAGGAACTATCGGAGGTGTTGTGCACTCGGAAGCAGATCTGCCCGGTCTTTTCGCTATGGGCCTCTTTACAATAACTTTACTTTGTGTTTGAGAATCTGAAAGACCTTTACCTGCTTCTTCTGTTGATATAATTGAGATGTTCAATATATCTCTTGCTCTGAAACATAAGTTAATACGCAGATATGGTTTAAGAAGATTGGATAAACGAACTTAGAATTTTTGTGGCGACACCAAAGCACACTAGCACAACAGATAATAGCAAATGACAGATAAATTGAAATTTCATGTCGGCAATTTTATGATTATACACAACTCCGGAATTTGAAAAATAAATGGGCTACGTTCCCAGAATTCTGTAACTTCAAGCTATAAGTCTGTAAGAGAGAATTTCGCGATTGATAACACACAAAGAAATGCCAAGTATGAAAAAGTCAACACAACACCACCGGAAAATTAAAAGTTTTAACATCTAGAGTACAAATTTTCGGTCGGAAACATGTGTGTCGCTACGGTGAACGCCTGACGCTCTAGATGTCAAAACTTTATCATTTTCTGGTGGTGTTGTGTTGACTTTTTCATACTTGGCATTTCTTTGTGTGTTGTCAATCACGAAATTATCTCTTACAGGCTTATAGCTGGAAGTTACAGAATTCCGGGAACGTAGCCCCTTTTTTTTACAAATTCCGGAGTTGTGTATAATCATAAAATTCCCGACTTGAAATTTCAATTTATCTGTCAATTGCCGCGCAGCAATATTGAATGCTGTGCCAGTGCATTGGCGTAACCGTAGAGGGAAGTCACAAATTCTAGAGCTCGTTTATCCAAGGCCCTTAATGTATTATAAAAAGATCTCAGCGCTCCCCTATTTCAAGAAACGAGATTAACTTAATCAAAAATATCTATCCAAGCCCCCTTTGCTTATTTGAAAAAAAACAGTATATTTTTGTACGTCACATACGATACTTTTCATAACGAAATCATAAAAATGGCTTGCGGAAATTGAATAATATTGCATACCACGGGACAGGCACGATACTTTTCATAATAATATAACGAAAAGCACGTTGTCATGGCTGGTGTTGGGGGGGAGAGGGTTCAGGACGCAGCCCTGGTGGGGTTGCAGGAGGCGAAGCCTCCCGAATTAAAAAAAGTTTTTGAATTAAAATATAATTCATCTGATAATAATTAGTGCAATCTAATTATACTCCAAAGTAATTACGGATTCTGGATTTATGAAAATAGAGAATAATCTCTTTAATTTGCAAAATTTATAAAATGGGCAAAAAGTAAAGGAACGACCCCTGTATTTAAAATTTAAAATTCTATCTAAATTTTCATTGTTGCTTTTGTAATTGTCCAATTTTTTTGAAGATCATCTTTTTCATTGAAAATTACAATATTTTGATAATGTATTTTTTCGATTGAAAAAAAAACTTTTTATTTTAGCTATTTTATTTGCACTATTTTATTTAATTATTGTGTACTGGACATTTCTGGTAAAATCTTTAAAGGAAACTCAATCTGGATAAGGTAGATCCCTACATGAGATTTTCGATAAAAAAATTGACTCACATCGGCCGGTCAAACTGGTGTTATCTCAAACGTTACCAAAATACGGAGACATGGACAAACAATAGTCTTTTTTTAACACTGACGTCACACTGTGCCAACAGATCTCTCATTTGGAACTATCCAACACTATATCAAAAAACCTACCATATCGAGAGCCTATAGAGGTACGAAACACGCCATTTTTATGACTGAGTTATGAAAAATATACTACTACTGCTTACGAATACATCACAAAAGTTTAAAACGCTCAATTTTTATTCGCTACAAGATTTTATACATATGAACCTTCACGAATAAACTCCTTTGTTCCATTAAATATCCTAAGTGAGTGATAAATTGATTACCCAACCGCCAAAACTATAAGCATAGTCCTTAGAGCCGATTAGCGGAAAAAGTGTGAACAGTTTCATCGCTTGTGTTTGAAATAGTGAGTGGCTTGGAGTGTCACCAATATTACGCAGTTGCTGGACTCTAACGTTTGCTAGTAAAACACGCTAATTATTGAAAAAAGAATACTTTTATCCAATTCCGTGCCTTTGGGACTATTCTACTTTTATCGTAGTGGCAGAATTCGATTACGTTCGTGTGTTCAAAGAGCAAGATTCCTTATAAACATCAATAAATCGAATTCCTGACCACATCATATCCAATGAAAATCCGCCTCGACTGTTGCTAGTTGGACGCTTGTCAACTATTAATGAATTTTGAGAAAGATGCAGTGTTCATTATACATTGTTGCAGTCGAGTTCTCTTTCTGAAGCGTGAGACCCTGATGTTTACGATCCTGATTCTTTCGTCAAGATGGAAGTAAACTATGAAGAGGTGATAGACTATATTCTATCCCGTATCCCGGATATGGAGCCTGGTTCTACACGTCAAGGTAACGAAACAAAGCAGGTCAATCGACAAGTTATGCCTACACTCAAGCTTTCCACTATTTCGATTCTGATTTTCCCGGTACATATTGCGAATGGCTTTCTTTTAGAGATTTATCTTCTTCTGTCGTTATCGAAAACGAGTCGCTCTCAGATGCCGACAGGTTACATTATTTAAAAGCAAGCCTTTAAGAGGAAGCTTTAATTATTGCGCAAAACTAACCAGGAACGTAAATCTGTAAATAGTTAATTTACGCATTTTTTATTTTTCTCTTAATTAATAAATTAGATAAAACCTCTCGAGATCAATGGGAAATGTCCACGTTTGATACAATTCATCCTTCCTCTCTTGAACAATTTAATAAATATTAATCATATATAAAAAACGATTAGATAGTAAAAATGCAATATAGTGTTTTTCAACAAGGAAATTTGTGATTTCTAATTATTTAAATTAAAAGAACAGTTCAACAAAAGGAATGCATGTATGAATCAAGAACCCAGAACTTTTACTTGCATTCTTAACAGAAACTCTTCGTCAATTTTAGGAGTTGCAAGAGATTCCAAAACGGTATTTGTTAACCAAGAAGGAACTTGAATGTGAGGCTCATTTCGCCGATACATATTCATGATATTCTGGCGGCCGATATATAGTTAAGCTTCTGTTTAGTGAACCTACAACACAGTTAGGCGAATCTCGCGAAATCGCATTATTCCCACTATTACACTTAGAAAAATTTTTCGAACGCAATGAGGATGTTTCTAATATGTATCATGAATTTGTATGAGATTATGAATTGCTTGGTCACATGTCTCGCATTAATCCAATGAATAATGATGATTCTTTCCGAGTTTTTATCTCGCATCCGTGAGAAAATCGATGATCATGTTCAGATTTTTGAGCCAAACAGAGTTACATATGGAATATGCTTGTCTGCACATCTTGCAATTCACGTTATTCGTCAACTAGTGGAAGACGAAAGGGCTAATTTGCCAGTAGCAGCTTAAGTTTTTACAAGCGAGACCTATGTGGATGATTTATTCGTTGGGGGATTGGATAAGGTCTCCACTATTGCTTTGAGATATGAGCTCATTCAAGTGGCCACCGCTAGCGGTTTCCGTTGACGCAACTGATTCATTAATTCTGTTGATTTGCGTTCTGGACTGGATCAATTGGATCTCTTACATACCAGAGTTCAAGTAACTCTTTACGTGGATCAAACCAAATATTGGATTATTGGAGCTCATAGTGACGTTAAGACAATTGTACCTCGTTGTCTTCTGTGCATACCCCAAGACCTTTTTCTTATACTGGAGTTGACTATGCGGGTCCATATTTTATTTGGGTTGCGGAATAAAATCGCAGAAGGCTTGGATCTCAATTTTCATTTGCTTTGCTGTAACACGCTTCGTTTCTCGACGCGGTATTCCGTCTGATTTGTATCTTATGTTACTGAATGTATTAATGGACGAAATGGGGCAGTTCGCGTTGTTCATGTCAAAACTGCGCATTATACGTTTGACCGACCCATATCGCAATTAGTTGTCTTGACTATTTCTAACGAATCATACTTTATATAGAGTTCTCTTTACTATTGAAATCCAGAATCTCTTTTGTATCATAATTTGTTAGTTCATTGCGATTATTGTTACAATCTTTTGTGAATCTCGCAATGTGACCAGTATGTTTATGATAATTTTTTTGATGTATAAAAAAATTGTATAATACTTAGTTTTAAAATAACATGTTTTCTACTTGTTACGCTTCTGTCCGAATGTAGACCCGTCGGTTATGCTCCGTGCGTTTTCGGCTTTTTTTTGGTTGTATTGATGCCGAGCCGGCGTTAGCTACCATTCTTTATCCTGACGCGCTAATTACAAATACTTCACAAAAGTTTAAAACACTCAAGTTTTCTCCGCTATAAGATTTTATACATGTAAACCTTCACCAATAAACTATGAATTTAATTGATTACCTAACCGCCAAAACTAAACAACCGTATTCAAAAACATTGACTCATGACAATATTTCTACAACCACAAATGTTTATTTATATTTAGACCTTTTCAATGTTTTTGAAAAAGATAATATAATATTTTAATTAATGGATTAACTTAATCAAAAACATTGATCCAATTTTTCGAAGTAAATCAAGCTAACCCAGTTGCATGTTTAGAATTTCGGTCCAAGAGCGTAAATAAAACTCTTACTTTAATTCAACTCGAGGTGAAGAATGTGGTACGCCATTGCAAAATGCTTTTGTCAAGGTCACAATTCGATCGTTAAGATCTACGATCTGACCTTGGTAAGTTCCCATTTCTTCAATGCATGTAATGGAAACGGAGCAACCTACAAATTGTTCAGTCATTATAGATGGATTCTGAAAATAGAAAGAAAGTTTAATTCCATTAATTCCAATGCACCAAACCTTAAAAGTGAAAAGAATCTTTTTTTAATTTTAAATAACAAAGGAAATTCATGTACTTAAAGTTCTATCTTTCTTAAGGGTATGTGATACTTAAAAAAATTATTGATTTTATATGTTCAAATTCCCTAAATTTACGGCTACAAAAATAAATATTTTGTCCTGAAACTTTGAGAAACAGTAAAGAACATTGAAACGGACCGTTGTCGACTCGATTTTTTTTGCATAATGAAAAAAAATTTTTTTTCTTGCTTAAACGGAAGTATTGATAATGTACTGTTTTGTGAAAAAAACGTAGATGGTGGGGTCAATCTGGACTAGATTACCTACGTTTTTTTTCACAAAAATGAATATTTAAAAAAAATTAATTCAGGGAAGTTATAAAAAATGCTAA
>JAUESI010020239.1:0-11831 GCA_032275145.1 Synergus laeviventris | reverse complement strand
AGAGAGAGAGAGAGAGAGAGAGAGAGAGAGAGAGAGAGAGAGAGAGAGAGAGAGAGAGAGAGAGAGAGAGAGAGAGTGAGAGAGAGAGAGAGAGAGAGAGAGAGAGAGAGAGAGAGAGAGAGAGAGAGAGAGAGAGAGAGATGGTGGAAGTGCATTTGCCGATCGAAAAAAGTTGTTTGCGCAAATTTCTGATAGATATGAAAACTTTCTTTGGGGAGTCAAAAACACTCCCCTAAAGTTTCATAAAACAAAAGTGCCTTCTTTCTCCGCATCGCAGATATATGTTATGTAGCTAAAAATTACAAAAATGAAGCACTTCTTCAAATTTGAAAAGCAAAAAATTTTATATCAGTTGTGGCCTACAAATTGCAATAAGCGTTTCAACCCTGCGGTTGTGCGGCCAGTATGCATTATAGAAAGAAGCATTATAAATTCTGTAGTCTCTATCGGTCGAATGGAAGAGAATATAGTCGCAGTTAGTAGTTCAACTGCGCTAGATGAAGAAAATGCAACTTTCTTTCTTCAATTTTAAATTTCAAAGGTGTCTTTGGGGTAAGAATAAAATTTTTGTTGGGAGATTTTAATTAAAGATGAATTTTATAACTTCAACTCCAATTTATTCGAAACATGTGAGAGAATCTAAAAAATTAATGCCATGTCGAAAGTCCGAGTAATCTACATATATTTAAATACTCACTGACCAGGTTAACCTTTCCTCTAAAAAAAAGGTATCTTTGTCCTAAATTTTGCAGATGATTTTTAAGATGATCTTTAATAAAATTTCCACACTTATAGATACAGAGTCAAGAGTAATAAAAAATGTATATGTGCCTCAAAGAAGTCTTGAAACAAAAGAATACGTAACGCTTTGTCAATATTTGTTCTCAGTAACCAGTGGAGAAAAAAATTAGCAGGTTTTGTAATATAATAAGCAAGTATAACGCTCTAATTTTGTTATTGTCTTTTAGGTGCATCATAAGTGGAAAGTTTTACATTCTGAGGAATCCAAAATCTGGAGAGTTAATGTGATTTGCTTTCTCTGCGAAACA
This sequence comes from Synergus laeviventris, assembly GCA_032275145.1. NCBI lineage: Eukaryota > Metazoa > Arthropoda > Insecta > Hymenoptera > Cynipidae > Synergus > Synergus laeviventris. The sequence goes on along the minus strand of JAUESI010020239.1, from coordinate 10,782 downwards.
TGAAGAAATTGTGAAGGTCAGGAAACTGATACACTGATGAAGTAATAATTGGAAGGTGCCTTGGTATAGAAAGGAATCTGAAAAAGAGAAGTGTTGTCTGATATTGAATAATCCAGTGAAAGTGTAACACTCCGATGACCTAAAACGTATACATACAGTAATTGATCCCCTTCGAGTGTAAAGACAACAAGACACCACTCGAATCTCAAGGTTTATGCCACGATTGAGTCGAAAAAAAGAGTAAAGTTCACAATTCTAGGAAATGGAAGGAGGAATCCCAGTAGAGGTAACGACTGATGGATTACTATCACACCGTGAAGTACAGCAGTTCGCGTGAAGCGTTATCCGTGTACTGAAGGAAAGAGTCTGAGAAATAAAGTATTCATCGATTCAATCAATGATATTCAAAAAGTTGATGGATGAAGGATTAAGTGGGACTTTCAATTTTGAATTAAGGTTTCATAAGTTAAAAAAACGAGAAAATGACTTCCGGTGTGATTGACAAGTTGACACTGTCCTTGAGAGCCGAAATTCGGTGACAGGAGGTGTTGACAGCGAAACTCTGAGTGACAGTGCAAAGTGCGAATTTGTTCGATGTGTCAAACGAAGCGAACTGTGGCATTCCCACCTGATTGCAGTCAGGTGGATTTAATTCGAGATTTTGCTGGATGGAATCGACTTTCTGTTGTCATACTCATGATTATTTTTGTATCTGCATCTGAAGGTACGATGATTTATTCAATTTGTTAATTTTAGGATTTGATGCTTGGAAGATTTGATGAGTTGATTACTTTATAATTTGATAAAATAGAGAATTTTATGATTTTCTAATTTTTTAAAATTCTGATCATTTTAAAATTTGTTAATTTGAGGATTATATGATTTTTTGATTTTCATAAATTAATGATTTGATCATTATTTAATGATTTTATTTCATGAGTTAATTTTTCTAAATTAATGATTTCATGAATTGCTGCTTTGAGAATTTGATTATTTGGGAATTTTATGATTTGGAAATTTTTGAAAATTTTAAGATCTGATGATTTCAACATTTAAAGATTGGGATGATTTCTGGATCTGATGATAACCGTTTTATGACCTTAACATCTTTTATGATTTGAGAATTGGTTGATCTTTATAAATTGATGATTTGATGATTTTTTAAAATTTTACGATTTGATGATTATCATGAATTGATGATTTGATAGTATTAAAAAATCGAATAAATTGTAGAAAAAGTCATTTAAAAAATACGTGATTTCAAGGAGTATCAGTTTAGTTGCAGTTTCCCTTGAAGTTCTTATTGCACTTTTATTGCATCAAGACTTTAAGCCTATTGCTTTGCGCATATCCATTCGTTTCTTACCTCTAGCTGGTGCATCTCAATTCTCATTGAATATTGGGAAATTAACTTTCCACTGATTTTATGATAAAGAATGTTGAGAGTAGGCGTGTTGCAAGTAAAGAAGTTATTGAAAAAGTCATAAATATGAGTTACTTTCGTGGTACCTTATAATTATGATTGAAAATAAATATTCATAACTGTAACGCATTTTAGTCCTGATTGTCTACACCGAGAAAGAATTATACGAGTATGATCTCGTGTATAATTGATTAAATCTATTTTCTCTTAAAATTGCTTTTTTAAACTATTATCAATATTAAATATATTAATATTTATTTTCTTTTAAAATATTTTCTCCTCAATAATTTCCTCCAACAAATAATACAATTTTGAAATTCATTTTATGAGATATAGTTATATTTTTGGCAAGACATTTTTTCTCAGAAATATAAAATACCCGTGAATTTTCAAATTCCCGAAAATATAAAATACCTGAATTTTCAAATTCCCGTGAACATAAAAAACCAAATTCTCAAATTCTTGAAATCCAAAAAAACAAAAATAATTTTTGTTAAAAATTGTTGTTTAATTTTTTTTTAAATGTTACTAGAAGTAGTTAACTTAAACGTTTTGAACAGAAATTTTGAGCAAAAAATATGTTTCTTCAATACATGCATGAAAATCACGGACTTAGGCCTATGGGTTTACATCTAGGAGCGACGCGACGTGGGGCATTGCCCCTGGCGCCAAATTTGGAAGTGAGGACCCTTTTTTTTACGTACCAAAAAATGTAGAGAAAAGGCGGCACTTTTTTCAGCGCCAGAGGGCGGCATTGAGGGTAAATTCAGCCCTGCACGGGCTTATTTCTTAAGTGTAATAGCGAGCCGGAAGTTGCCGTTTTCAACATAACCTCAGATTTCAACTCTATTTGGGATTAAACGGCAGGAAGATCAAATGTAATTAGTGCAAAGTTCAAAATTATAATACTTTAAAAGTAAAAATATTTTCTCTGTTCTTTTTTTATACTCGTATATAAACATATATTGATAAATGTCCTATTAAATTCTCGAGAATTTAAGAATATTAACTCTACAGCTTCCGTTCAATGTTTTCATGTCGATTAATTTTCATATTCTAAACTAATTTACTCAGATGGAAACAGCGTTCAAATTGAAACTTTCACACGCTCGAAAATCCTTGATTTTCATGCATATGTTGAAGAAAATATCATATTCAACTAGTTTTACTATTATCAATTTCTAGTCAACACCCCCTCGACACTCTCATATGCGGTACATGAGATCGAAGACGAGTTTTGCAAACATCGTGCTCAACAAAAAACGTCTGATACTATCCCTCGATGCATAATATATTATTTTTTTACTATTCGGAAATTTGAAGATTTGAATATTTTACATTTTCTGGAATTTGAAATTTCGGGGATTTTCTTGTGTCGTTAGTAAACCTTAAACTCTTCAAAATTTCTTTAAATTTCTTAAATTATACGAAACAATGTTAAATTCCATTAAAAAACACTTTAAGAATCTTGAAATTCGTTAAAATCTTTTTAAATTCCTATGAATTATTTGTAATTCTTTAAAGTTACTTTATAAAAACCATAAAAATTTTTTTAATTGCATCAAACCTATAAAATCCATTAAAAAATATTTTGATAAATAAAAATATCTCAAAATCTCCTATAATTGCTAGAAATTTGATATAGCTTAAAATTCCACGAAATCTTTTTAAATGCATAAAAGTCTCTTGAAATTCTTGAGTCTCTACGAGAACAATATAAATTCCTTTCAAAAATCTTATGAAGTCCCTTTTGAAACACTTTTGGAATCCCTTGAAAAATTCCTCGAATTCCTTGAACCTAAAAAATCCTAAAATTCCTAAAACATCTTTTGGTATACTTAAAAATTTCTTTAAATCTTGTAAATCTCTTAGAATGTTTTAAATTCCTTTTGGCGAAAAGATGTCTCAGGATTGTCGCATCGCAGGCTAGACCAACAATAAGATTTTTAAAAAAATGAGCGACCTTTAGTGAAAACGACAAAATCTTGGTACCAACGAGCTATTTAATTAACACAGTTCTCTGAGCAGTAATAATAAGCAGTATAATAGCACATTAACGCGACTTTTATCTTACGTAGCAGAACGTTACGTACGAGAGATAATTAGTAACCCACAGACCTACATCTGTTATACGCTTGAATCGGTATATAGTGTAACAAATTATTATTCTTCGTTTGATGAGCCATTGAATTCCTAAAGGAGGATAGGGCCAATAAGCACTACATTTTTACTCTAAGCAGATTTCTTTCTCCTTTCTAGTTTTTATATCATTACTGTCAAATTCAGTGAAAATAATAGTGATTTTCTGTTAATTGTTTTTAATTAAAAATTTCAAATTATATCTGAAAATGTTAAGATCTGGTAAAAAATCTTTCTCTAGAAAATTAGATACTGTAAATAGGAATGTTTTACGTCATAACTGCATATTTTTTTATAATTTCAATAGTTTTCGAGAAACATGAGGAAAAACGCTCACAATCAAGAAAACCGCATGTCCTTTGGGTATATCAAAAGGCGTGGGTTTTAACTCTTATTTTAACAGAGAAAGAGAAGGGGGTTAAAAAAAATATATTTCAAACTTACTAAATTTCAAAATTCTTCACTTTCACATGCTGCTTGTTATCAATTTCACGATCAGCTATTGTCAAATTATTAATCGATCAAACGAACTTACCTGTTGTGAAGTTCGATCGTAATTATATGTAGAGATTCCTTTGAGAGATAAATATGGTAGTACCGCTACTTCGCGTACACTGTCGCCACGATCTTTAGATAAAAAACAAAAGCACTACACCACCTATGTACCCACGTTCCCAATCGCCATATAGTTTAAAGTCAAGAAATATTTCTATAAGATAAACTTTGGGAGGGCTACATTAGAGGAATACAGTAATTAAACTCAGGGTGGGAAGTTTATCTCTCAAAGGAATCTTTACATATAATTACGATCGAACTTCACAACAGGTAAGTTCGTTTGATCGATTAATTATCATGTAAGATTCCTTCTCGAGATAAATATGTAGATGTTTAGAGCTACATAAGTTGTTATACCATTTTTTTTGTTACAAAATAAACATACAGAACTTATTCAAGATGACTTTTGCAATAAAACAGTTCGGAACTATCGGCTTATTATAGAATCTAGCGAACGTAAGTGATTCTTTCGACCAACCCGCAGTGGTTTCAATTATATTAATATGGACGCCCTTTTTAAGCGCGGCAGACGTAACAGCATGTCTTGTGCTGTGGGCTTTAGAACTGCTACTGATGCAACACTTGGCATCTAAAAATCATCCATCTTGCAATGGTCTGTGTAGTAAGTGATTTATAAGGCCGTCTCGTAGTGATTAATAAACTATCATTATCGCCTCTTAGGTCTTCGGTCTTATCTAAATACGCTTGAAGGGTGCTAGCTACACATAATTAAGGCTTCTCTAGGAACTTAGGAATTAAGAGAAGAGCTTGACATACTCCGGGGCGAGAAGTTTTAATTAAACTATCGATTTTTATAGTAAAGTCTTGGTCATTTTTTCTTAAATTTTGTAGCTTAATTGCTGCTAAAGTCTGCAGTCCTGTGGGCTGTCTCTAGAGCTAACAGTACTACTAAACGTGTAGTAAGTTGAGACAATGAGAGGCCGTCTAAGGGAAATAAGACTGCAATAGCCTCTAAAACAGGAGAAACATCCCACGTATCTTCGTACCTGGGTTTTGAAGGTCTTATGCGAAAAATCCCTTTAAAGAAACGCGTAATCAAACTACTTTGAGACACTTCACTTCCACATAGAAGTCCCAAGACTGCAAGACAGTTATTTAGTGTTCCATATTGTGCTCCCACATGGAACCTCTCTGCCAGCCATTCTAACGCTTGACCTTCATTACCCTGGTATGGTTCTAAATTAGACTTAGAACAGAATCAAACCACTGCTTAATCGCACTAGAGTATTGTTTTATAGTAGAATAAGCTAATGACGATACCAGCTAGAATATCTATCAAATGTTCAGGCGCGTTTCTTCTACAGAAAGCCTCCCGGATACTTTGCCTGCCATCAAAACAAGACTTTTGGCCAGTGGATGGTGTTGGGATCTGCATGGAGAAAAGAGTAAATTAGCCGAAGGTTTCAAGATTATTGGGGGTTCCAGCAGTAACTAATAATGGGTACCAAGCCTGAGTACACCATCCCGGAAAGAATATAACTCCTTGTGCCTGGTCCGAGATAACTTTCCTAACTACTTTAAGAATCATTGAAAAAGGTGGGAAAGCATAAAAATTTAGACCTTTCCAGTCAAGCATAAACGCATCTATAGCTGATGCTTCAGGGTCACGATGCCATGAACAATAGTTACTACATTTGGCATTACATCTAGACGTAAATAGATCAATAAACGGAGTGCCAAAGACTTCAACTATTCGAGAGAATGCCGACCCCGATTATTCACATTCAGTTTTAACATTTTTTACACGTGAGCCATTATCGGCGTCAAAATTCTCCTTAGTAGCTATATAGGAAGCGAAAAGCCAAATATCCCTCTTTTCGCACCATTCCCAAATGTTTCGCGCAATTTCATTAAGTTTAGGGTATTGAATACCCCCCATTCGATTTATGTAAGAAATTGCCGTTGTGTTATCGATTCTAAGCAATAATTCACAATGCGAAAAATTTCTGGCGAAACATTTGAGGCCAAAGAAGGCTGCAACAAGCTCTAGATAATTAATATGCTCTTTTTTTTTCTGATTCTGTCCAAAAACCAAACGTCAGTTCTTCTTTGCAATAAGCACCCCAACCTGTCTTAGAGGCGTCTGACAAGATTTCTAAACTATACTGACCTGATCTAATTGGATTATACGCACCCGGAATAGTATTCAACCACCAGTTAAAGTCTACTTGCAATGAACTGCTTAAATGTATCTTGGCATTGTAATCACCCCGACTTTTTAGTAGAGATAAATACTTTTGTCGTTCAAAGGACTTCGTATATAACCAGCCATATCGAACAGCTGGGTAAAAAGCTGTCATAATTCCTAGTAACTGTGCAAGTTCCCTAATTCGGCATTTACTTTTATTCCTAAGAGTCAAAATTTTTTCTATTCATTTATTCATTTTCTTTTCAGGAAGCTTAAGTAAAATTTTGGGAGAGTTAATTACAAAACCTAAAAACTGAGAAGTTTGGGCTGGTCTAAGATTACTTTTTTCATGATTGATAACAAACCCCAACCTTTCCAGAACTTCTATAGTTCTATTTACATTAATGAGACAGGAAGTGTAATCAAAACTTAGACAGAGCCAATCATCAAGATATACCACAGACATGAAACCTGACATTCTGAGGGAATTCAAAATTGGTTTCATAATTTTTGTGAAAACCCACGATGCTGTACACAAACCAAAAGGAAGGCATGTGTATTCAAACAACTGCCCTTTCCATAAAAACCTCAAAAACTTCCTATCACTAGGCCTAATAGCAATTGAATGATATTCATCACAAAGATCTATGTTAGCCAAAAAAGAATCCTGTGATAACAACTTTATGACCGTATAAAATGTTCTGGTGTGATCATTGAGCTTTTTTAAGTTCAAAATAAATCTTTTGGTGCCATTAGACTTATCAACTAAAAAATAGCTAGATATGAACTGCCCGTTGCAGGGAGTACATTTTTTAATTGCTCCGATCTCTAGTAAACGTGTGATCGAGTCATAATAGTCCTGCACCTCTGTAATGCTTGTTACTGGATCAGAAGGGACACGCAATTGCACCGGCAGATCATTAAATGGAATTTTATAACCATTAACACTCAAAATGAACTTGTGATTAGTGAACTCGGACCAGACGTCAGCGAATTTTTTAAGTCTGCCAGGTACCTGACTTACCATTTCTACTTTTGCGTTATTTGAAGTGAATAGTCCTGAGTTTTGTAATGACCTTGAGGACGCTGTGCATAGTTCTGCATTCTGTTCTCCTGATAGGTCTTGCTGCGCTGTGGGGCACGATGAAAGGAGCCTCTTGTCTTGTAGCCCGACTGGGGGTAGCCCCGATTCCTCCCAGACGGGGCCTTCCAGTTTCCCGATTACTTTGGTTTTAAAGGAGGTTTCTTCGCAGGCTGAGAAGACTTGAGGGTCAAACCGACCTTCTCCATTGATTTCGCTGATTTTAGTCTTGTTGATAACTCCTGACCAAACAGGAAGGAATCGGTTTTTCCACGTTCCAAGACCTCTTTAGCTTTGCGATCTAAGATCGGATAAACAAAGACTTTTCTTGTTTTACTCATTTGGTAATAAGTCTCAGACAAGAGTTTTCCTATATCTAAAAAACACTTCATGGCTTTTGTTGGTTCTCCTTCTTCATGCATGGTTCTAAACAAAACCGAGAGACCTGTCCCTAGCGCTAATAAAGCAGATCCTATAGTATTTTGGTCTGCAGTAAAAAATTTGTCTCTTTTTTTGACCGATTCACTGATCGGCGCTTCCTCCTCTGGATTAAGCACTAGAGCTTCAAAGTGGAAATTACCTTTACGCGGATATTTATGAAGAAGCTCCTTTTTCATATCCTTGTTTAAGCCATCATGAGACAAGATCTGCCAACGATCGCCGATTTCTGGATGTAAGTTCAAATCGTTATTCTCTGCTGTCGAGGCTTTTTCACCAAGCAAATCCAAGATCTCTTTATCAAGAGGTTCTGCAATGTCTAAATCCTCTAAAGGATTATCTTTAGGATTATTTTCCACAGATGCAGAGACAATAGTCTCTCTATCAGATGAAAGGGACCTCTCGTACGAGGTATAGCGACCTGTAAGAAGCAGAGATATCAAAACATTATCTACTACAGAGCACGATTTATCCCACAACTACTTGTGGGCTCATCGTCAATATAGCACGGTATGTCCCTCCCCTATGTGAGGGCTCACCGCCTAGGTTATGACACGGAGTAACTCATGTCAGGTATGAGCCTACCGTTCTAGTCCAAAAGTAAGTACTTACGCACTTCCTTTCGTTTATAGGCTTCGTTATCATAATAATGTTTGCCAATCTCAGGACTCTCATTGCCAGAGCACAGAGATTTTTCTGATCTACTCGTACGCTCTTTTGATGGCGTCCGTCGTTTACGCTGAACCTGATTTTTGAGACGTATTATTTCTCGATAAAGGTGGTCCACGCCAACACTTCGAGAACGCGAGCGGGATCTGGAGCTATGCCTTCTTTTACGGGAAGACTTTTTCCACTTAATTAAAAAAACTTTAATACGACGAAAAACAAAATTGAAGATGTGACGAGTCACGCACAAAAAAATGTTATGGCGATTGGGAACGTGGGCACATAGGTGGTGGAGTGCTTTTGTTTTTTATCTAAAGATCGTGGCGACAGTGTACGCGAAGTAGCGGTACTACATATTTATCTCGAGAAGGAATCTTACATGATAATTAATAACCTGCCTTATTAAAGTGAATATTTCATATTAAAATTAAAATCCTATGATATATTTTTTTTAAATGTATCATGATGGTAATTTAAATCTTTTGAAATCCTTTAAGATTCGTCACTACAATTCTTTTTGATTCTTCAAAATATCTTGAAAAACTTTATATTCTACGCCAAACTTTAAAATTTCTGAAAATCTCTAGATTCCTAAAAAAACTCTTAAAATTCTTTCACATTTCATATCAACACTTAATATCCATTAAAAAATTCTTAAAAAATCTTTTCGAATTCCTCAAAACTCATTTAGAACATCTTTTAAAATCCCTTAATATATTTCACCATGACTTACAAAATTCCTTAAAATTTCATCACAATCCCTAAAATTCTTTGAAACCTGTTGAATTTTATTAAACCAATCTATGTTCTTATGGCTTTTTGACATAAAATTTCCATGATTCAACCTCAAAAAACGAAAATACAAATTTTTGAAATTATATCAGTATAGCAAATTTGATCTCATTCATATTGTTAACTAAAATGTGTTATTATTAGATTATTTCCACTTGGTACATCGTGGAATGAGCATGCCAAATTTCATCAATTTATCTGTTCACCTTCTGCAGATATTGCAAAATCGTTAAAGCCGTGACATACATACATACAAACGCACACCTGGATAATTTTTCCAGGACATCATATTAGATTTATTTCCCTTGAAATGTTTAAAAAAAACCTTTTACTGTAAACTGGATTTTGTCACCACTACAGAGCTTTCTCTATGAAAAAGTAAAAATCCGTTAAAAATCTCTTAAACTGTTAAAATTCTTTAAAATCTATTAAAATTCTGTGTAATCCTTTAAATTCCACAAAATCGTTTGAAACCATAAAAATTTCCTCAAACCTTTTAAAATTCCATGATCTCTTAAAATTTGTTTCAATTCGTTAAAAGACTTGAATATTCGTCAAAATCTCTTAAAGTTCTTATTGACAGAAACTTTTTTAAATCCCGTTAAATTTGCTAAAATATCTTAAAATTTCATGAAATCCTTAAGTCTCATAGAATACCTGAAAAATATTTAACATAAATATAAAAAATGTTATAATTGCTCATAAATGCTCACACTAAAAAAAAAATTGCAAGACAAAAACATGTGACAAGGGATCTAAACGTACACGCGTGTAAAAATCCTACCTTTCCCTATTTGACGTAGGTTTCTAGTGTGGCGCAGTCTAAAAGTTGTAGTCTAGAAAAAATTAATCTGGCCCTATCTGATACTACATTAGTAAGCAATTTCTTACACTGACAAGTCCATCTGTATCTAGTGGGGGACCGACTAGATACACTGTGGCCCTGACTAGTTTCCCACATTAGGGCCCGACTAGCAAGAGAAAAGTCTAGCAAGGGCCCTGCTAGAACCCTTGTGAAATTCCTACACGAGTTGAAATCATTCCATATGCATGACTATATGTGTTTATAATTATAGTTATACATCTTGCAAGAACCTGGCTAAGGCCACAGCAGAGCCCTTTCTTTAGTAGGCGGGTGGAAGGATGATCCCCACTAGACCCCTACTAGAACTAGTAGTCTAGTAAAACTAGTCTAGTAGGGCCCGCACTAAAGAAAGCCTTACGATTTTTCTGGGGCCCTGGCCAGATTTACCTATTAGGGCCCGACTAGAAAAAGGGTGAACTAGCGAGGGCTCTACTGGAGCCCTTTAGAAGCAACATAGAAGGACTGAAAGACAGAATTGATATACTTACTTATTAATAATTAATATAATTAATCACATTACTGTTTTCAAAAATTCCAATTATTGACTGAACATAGATTGAAAATTCCTTTTAAAGTAATTACCCGAGTAAAAATGTCTCGTCTTCAAATGGTCTTGGCTTCCTCTTATATTGGTCTTGAGACCACTTGAGACGTTGATGTCTTGCTCAGTCTCA
>JAUESI010020238.1:0-11863 GCA_032275145.1 Synergus laeviventris | reverse complement strand
TTGCCGAAGTCATAAGGTACACAATAGAGAATCATAAATTTTTTTGGTCACAAGCACAATACCTGACTTCAGGTAAACCTTACTAGAGTCTACTAAATGAGTTCTAGAGGATCCCTAGATAAAGTGACCGCCATAAAATTTTGCCAGACTCAGGCTAGACAAAAATGATTCCAGAAGGAGTCTAGCATCCTCGAGATTTTCGGTAGGGTATACTGTATTCTGGCCAGGGTTGCACGGTTACGCCTAACTCGTACTTTTATACGTATGATGCGTAAGTTACGTATTTTACGTAAACACTGTAAACAACGTAAAAAATGGCGGAATGAAGGGAGGTACGCAACCGTGATTCTGGCTCTTCTGGATAGTAATGTGAACGAAGTGCACTTGCACAACAGCACGGGAAAGTTGACTGTGCTCAAAGTACGCATGCGCAACAGCACGGGAAATTCTTTCTGTAACTGTGCTTTAACACAGTTCTAGAATTAATCATTTTGCGCACCCTATACATGTCTTGGAATTGTTGATTAATTTTGAAGATCAATAGTTAGTTTAGTTTCTAGAACTGTAAATTTCTTTCTTGTTTTTGTAACAGCAAATGTAACAAAAAGTTTGCAATGTATCACAAAGAATCATTTTCGGGTTTCAAAATGTGTTTTCTTCTCTTGGGTTTGTTGATTAATGTTGAAGGACAAAAGTTTGTTTACTTTTTCGAACTTTAAATTTCTTTGCCTTTCCTGTAACATAAAAAGTAACAAAAAATTTTGCACATTTCGAAATGGTTTCCTTTTTAGGGTTTAAAAAGTGTTTGTTTATATCAGACTTGTTGATCAATTTTCATGTTCAAGAGTTTGTTTGGTTTTCTGAACTTTATGTTTTTTTGGTTTGAAATGATAAAAAAATAATAAATAAATGTTAGAGGAATTATGTAACAAATGAAAATTCTGCATTTGTAGGTTGAGAAAATGTTATTTTATTTTAAGATCGGTTATTAATGTTCGCAAGAAGAATTCAAAATTTGAAAAAGTTTCTTAAAGCTTGAACTTAACACCTATAGAATGATTATACGACGTGCATCCAATACCACTAATCGTGCAAATGCGAATGTTTCCCCACCCGCGATCTAGTGAAAAGTAAAATCGCGAGTGGAAGGAAAATTAAGGAGGTAGGATGCAGGACGATTTTCAGTCAGTCGGGGACTCGGGAGCGAGCGGTGAGCATCTTAAAGTGTTCTCTGGGCAGGACCCTCGATTTATCGTGGTATCCAAGTTTGAAGCCATAAGCGTAGGACTTTGACTCGAGATTAAGCTTTGAGATCTAGAAGTCTGTTTGTGATACGCAAAGACTTGGTCTCTTAGATGAGTCAGTAAAGATTGCTCATTCTCTACCTTTCGAACGTTTCATAGTTTGCCTGTGAGCAATTAGAAAGAAAGGGAAAACATAGTAAGAAAATAAACACGAAATAATAAGATGATACTCGTGAGCAAGCAGTAAAGATCTATAAAGTGTTTTCTGGGCAGGACCTGTGATTTATCGTGGTATCCGAGTTTGGATTCACATTAGGAAACGTTTTCTGGACAGGACCCGCGATTTATCGTGTGATCCGAGTTTGGATTCGTTTCCAGCTTAGTAGCACTGGGCAGGACCCAGGGTCTGGCCACTAGTATAGGGAACCATGAACACATATATACTCTGGTCTTGATTGCGGTTTCAGCAGATGCCTCTGCTGTATCGACTGCTGAACTGTGCCGAATGTTTTCGAACAGTCCACGAAGTCCCATACAATTGTTGGATACAGTGCTCATGCTAACCTCTTTGTTTTTGATGGTATGGTAATATGTGCTTTTGCGCAACACATATAATTTAGTTAAGTAGTGATTGCATTTATTCTAAAACAAGCAATATTAGTAAGATAATTATGTTTTTATTTTTGAGGGGTAATCTATAATTTAACATTAAGTTAAACAGGGAGAAATATTTCAAATAACAACTGCTTTCAAAACATAACTACATTATCTTTGGTTTTTCCTTAAAACAATTTATTTGGAAAAAACCAATAGAAAAAAAATAGAAATACATAAATAATTAATCAATTAATTATTTATGTATTTATATTTCTTTTTCTATTGGTTCTTTCAATTTATTAAGTTTTTAATTTAGGTTATTATCTAAAAATTATCTGGATAGAATCTCAAGCTTTAGATTATCTTATCTTTTGTATCATTTTAATAACTTGCGGGTTCCTTAGATGGCGTCATCTCCAACTATATTGTGGGGAATATCACTTAATAAAGGATATCACGTACGGCCACAAGTCCGTAGATAGGTGTGGAGCAATTAAGAGTCACAGTTAATAATATTAACACTTTATTTCAGAAAGTCGACGAACATTGTTCGTACGACGTGCGTTCGCTACCAAGATGGCTACAAGTCTCTATGAGTCTTCTCTCTTCATTCCATGTACAAAGAATACTTAATACTAGAGGGGAAACTCAACGGTGTTTCCGTTTACAAGTAGAGTGTAAAAACGATGACGACTCTTAGTCGTTACAAGGTTAGGTTAAGCTATAGGTTATCCCCACATACTCCCCCCCGAATGACGATGTCAGTCGGAATGAAAAATATAAAAAATTTAAAACTTAAAACGGAGTATAGAGGTTTCTCTAGGAAGACTAAATAACTCGTTACAAAGTCTAGATAATACTTTCAGTAACAATAATACTTTGAGTAAAAAAAATAATACTTCGGTAAGTTACAAAAATACTCGCTATGCGTAAATGAAAAGTTTTTGTTATCGATGAATAACATTTGCGAAAAACACTTTCTTTTTACGGGCATAGGTTTTAAGTGGTGGTACCACATTCGTTGTACTGCTTAAAGTAGGAACTATGCTAGTTACATTATCTAAAATAGTAGGAACTAAATCTGAAGAAGTCTTTGGTTTAGTCTTGTTGACAATGATCGAAGAAGGAGTAGCGAAATCGTCACGTAGGAAATACACAGGCTTGATGTTTTCAACCAATACTCTTCGTGAAGATCCATTAATGTCGATTTCAAAAACTCGATCAGAAATGCGATTGACGACCTTGTGAGGACCAGTATACGGGCATTCGAGCGATTTTTTTGCGGTACCTACTCGCAGGAAAACGTGTGTACAAGATCCGTGATCTTTGTGTACAAATGCTCGATTTTTATGGTGATGACCGATCGGTACTGGCTTTATCAATCGCATGTGCTCGCGAAATTCTTCCAAAAAAATTTGACGGTTCGGAGCAAAATCATCTGGGATGACAAACTCCCCAGAGATGCGTAAAGTCATGCCGTAAAGAAATTCAGCCGGAGATGAACCGATATCCATGACGTTGGGTCTAAGGCCGAGTAGAACGGTTGATAATGTCTGTGTCCAATTAGTATTGTCGTGACACATGATTGCAGCTTTGAGGCTATGGTGCCAGCGTTCGATCATTCCGTTGGAAGCTGGGTAGTAAGCCTGTTAAATCACAGAAGAGGAAATAACGACCGGAATCCCATTGGATTTTTCTGAAGTTCAATGAACAATCAGGAGAATTGATGAGCTTAGTAAACTCTTGGTCGTTTTTTTGAGCCTCAGCCAGTTCCGCAGGACTCCACTCAGTGGGCATGTGAATCGACTCAACGCGAGAAAACGAATCAGCTACAACATTGCCGGTCCCCGGAAGGTGCTCGATCTGAGTAGTGAATTACGAAATGAATGCTAGTTCTCTTTGCTGACCAGGAGAAGCTTTTTCGGAACGTTGCACAAACGCGTAAATCAAAGGCTTGTGATCAGTGACCACTTTGAAGTTTTGACCTTCAAGAAAATGCCTAAAGTACTTAATTGACTCGAACACTGCAGTCAGTTCTCGGTCATAAGCGCTATAGTTGCGATGTGCAGATGAAAATTTCCTAGAGAAAAAAGCTAAGGGTTTCCATGAGTCAGAAAAAAGCTGTTCAAGAGAGGCTCCCATGCCGGTGTCAGATGCGTCAGTGACGAGACGTGTTTCGGCATTGATGGCAGGATGTGCAAGAAGGTTTGCGTTAGCAAGAGCTTGTTTGATCTTAAGGAACGCCTCTTCTGCATCCTGAGTCCAGGGGATCTCTCGTTTGTCGTTCTTTCGCGATTCGCGCAAGTAGACATACAAGGGTACTTGCTGATCGGCAGCATGATGTAGGCTGCGTCGGTAAAAATTAATTACCCCGAGGAACCTGCGTAATTCCACTACCGTGCGTGGTTTTGGAAAATCCGCAATGGCTCGTACCCTTTCCGGAGTCGGTTGAAAACCGTCTTTGCTCATCAGGTGTCCGAAGAATTCGAGTTCCGACTTTCCGAATAGACATTTAGTTAGGTTAAGGCGAAGAGAAAAATCCTTTAACCGTTGAAAAACGATCCTGAGGTGCTGCTCGTCGTTCGTGGAGGCGACAAGTATGTCGTCAATGTAGGCGAAAACGAAGTCGAAATCGCCGAGTGCACGATATATATATCTTTGAAAGGACTGTCCTGCATTGCGCAAACCGAACGTCATCACGGTGTATTCGTATAATCCGAATGGTGTGATTACCGCAGTTTTGGGAATGTCTTCCGGTGCAATCGGAATTTGATGGTATGCAATAGCTAAGTCGAGTTTGGAAAATACCGTTTTTCCGTGCAAATTTGTCGAAAAGTCGTGAAGGTGAGGGACCGGGTACTTATCTGGGATTGTCACGGCGTTGAGCCGACAAAATCTCCGCATATTCTCCATTGTCCGTCCTTCTTTCGGATCATATGTATGGGCGATACCCACGGGCTGCTGGAAGGCCGACAAATACCGTCCTTGTCCATTTGCGCAAAGATAGATTTGGCGCTTACCAATTTGTCAGGTGACAAACGTCTAGCACGCTCAGAAATAGGGGGACCTTTGGTAAGGATGTAGTGACATACATCGTGTACCACAGTCTCAGGAGTCTGTGTGACTCTGGTTATTTCTGGAAAATCTATTAGTATTTGGTTGAAAGGTTGAGACCGTTAACAGCGCTGATTCCGCAAATGTAAACATCCTTTAAAAATCCAGTATTACTGAGATTCGTGGTAGTATCTACCAATTTGGAGTTATACAGATATGGAACAAGGCGGTAATGCGCCAGAAAATCAGCTCCGATAATCGGATATGAAACTTCGGCAATGCAGAAGTTCCACGAAAATTCGCGACGGAGATTTAAGTTGAGAGAGATCTGTTTTTCTCCGTACATACGGATACGCGAATCATTTGCTGCAAATGAAGTGGTAGGAATATTTGTGAGCTTCTTGTCAGCCCGAAGTAGCGAAACATCGGAACCCGTATCAATGAGGAAAACGAATCCCGAACTGCGATCGTGAATATGGAGACGTTTGGAGGTTATGTTGCCTATCCCGATTATCTCGACGCGGGGAGGCTCCCCTAGTTTTCCGGATTGCGTTTCTCGCCCCAAGAACATGTGCCTTTGCAAAATGTTGCATTAGTGCCAAATTTTTTATGGTAATAGCACATCTTCCTGTCGCTTTTATTTGCTGACGAGTCGCGAGGGTGCCGGTTTGGCAAATTGGAGCGAGTTTGGCTACGCGGGCGGCTAACATGCCGTTGCTGCTGACTTTTAAACTGCTTAAATTCTTTCATCAGCCAGTCGAATTTGGACACCAAAGACTCAGCATGGGTTTCTTATGAAACGGCCGATGTATTAACTTCTTCTCCCGTTTTTGTTGGGTCTAGCTGTTCGTTGGCCTTGTTGATAAAATTCGCATTGGCTGGATAAAGTAGACAAATCACCACACATGCGATGAAGAAAACCATGAAAACCATACGTTGACTCGATATCAGCGCTCGAATATCCGTAGACTAGTCCTCACGTGCCCTGGATATACAAGAAACTCTTTTAGGTTAAGTTATTACAAAATTGTGTTACAATCTATGACGATGTTTTGAATGAAACTACATTCTATGAATGAGTAAACGTTAAAGAGGTTATGTTGCGCTATGCGCGTTAAACTAATTCTTGAGGTTAGGTTACGCTATGCGCGTTAAACTAATTCTTGAATTTTAACGTAATTTATTTTTATCGTCCTCGCAAAAAATAACGTAAAAAGTTCTTTAGCAAAAATACAAATTGTTCAAAAAAAAAAGAATCAACTAAAATAGGATACAGAGTACCTTGAAGTTCCTTTGGAGCTACATAAGTTACCAGAAACGATGTTTCCTGAAGAAAAGTAACTAGGTCTAAGGCCAAAAGTTCATCTAGTCGTATTTTTGAAGCAAAGGGTCATCGACCAATAATTTTCTGCTCGATTGATTAACTGAGTCTGCAGTTATGGTAGCCCCATATATTTCCCCAAGATAAAGGCGAGAAACACGGTAAATTTCAACACTGCGATCCGCAGGAAAAACTGACGCCACACCACGTTTTTGACTATCACGTCGGGGCACCATTTTGTGGGGAATATCACTTAATAAAGGATATCACGTACGGCTACAAGTCCGTAGATAGGTGTGCAGCAATTAAGAGTCACAGTTAATAATATTAATACTTTATTTCAGAAAGTCGACGAACATTGTTCGTACGACGTGCGTTCGCTACCAAAATGGCTACAAGTCTCTCTGAGTCTACTCTCTTCATTCCATGTACAAAGAATACCTAATACTAGAGGGGAAACTCAACGGTGTTTCTGTTTACAAGTAGAGTGTAAAAACGATGACGACTCTTAGTCGTTACAAGGTTAGGTTAACCTATAGGTTATCCCCACAATATGTGACGCGCCTTAGTAGGAAAGGCGCGTAATTTTAAATAAACTTAAATTACGTTTTTTAAATCTTCCTAGGAGAATCGCTTAAAGGGTTTGAAAACCCAACTATCCTGTGAAAGGAAAACAAATAAAACTCTCAAACTTGAAAGAATTAATTTATAGGTTTATTTATAAGTTCACAAACACCAAACACTCACTAAATTTACGCGCGCGTTTACAAAACGAACCGACAGGTTTAAGTGTTCGAAAAGATCTGTCGTCCCTGAAAATTCAGAAAAATGTGTCTTCGCGAGAAGTCCCAATCTTTCCCCTACTCTTTAGGTTTTTCGTAGAGGGAGAATTACAATTTCGAACTTGGAGTGGGGACACTTTAGCTTTACGAGGTACGCTGGGACCGTAATAATGAACTGCCCAGGCCTCCATTAATGCATTAATCCAAAACATCGGTATGGTTAAGAGTACTATAATTCTAAAAACTCATAAAATGCAAGGATTATTATAAAAACTTTCGACGAAAACAGATGTTGGATTTAAAGAAAAGGTTTCTATTCTCTTTCATATTTTTTTCTCCGTTCTCTATTGCTTTATTCCAACTACATCCAAAAACCTTAGAATTTAAGAATAATCCGATCCAAGTGTCTCGAGTTTATAGTTTGCAGATGTGATCAACGTGATTTTCCCAAATTTTCAGACATTGTAAAATTTAACATTTTATCATTTTATTTCTTTTAACAACCTCTTTTCAAAATTCTCTTGAGAAAGTTTTCGAAAGCTCTTTCCATGTGACTTCCTTATTACTATACATAAATTATATTCTCTAGTCGATCTGCTTGCTTTGCCAATCTCGTTGATATATTTAGTGTAATTTTAATCTTAAATTTATTAATTCTTTTTAAATTAGAATTTTACCACCAATGAAAAGTCGCCATAAAGTCGGTAAAGCCTGACAGGACCCGCGATTTATCGTGGTATCTGAGTTTAGAGCGCCAAGCAAGGAAATTCTGGATTGAGTCAAATTTCTGAGATTAGAAATATATTTCGAACTCTCAGATATTTGATCTTTTGAAAGAATCCATAAAAGATTGTATACAACCACTTGCGAAACGAAATTTATTATCGTGAGCACGTATAAGCGAATATTATAAGAAAAGGCAATCAGTGTATGCCTAAATGTGAAAAATATTTTGTATGAGGATATTTTAAAAGTGAATAAAATAAGGATTAAAAATAATCTTTGCTTCTTCTCTCGTGCCCGAACCTAATAACAATTAATACAGTAAAAATTCTTCAACTAAAATACAATATAAAGAATTTAAGTTTTCAATATGTATGTGGGACAATTCATTTCCAACAGAACCGGGTATACATTTTTCGAAACGCCGGATTCAAACTTGGTAGAAATCGCACACAGTTCTCGATAAAACCCATGTAGATAAAACCGGATATGAACATTATTTCATATCAGATAGAATCTAGGCCAAGAAACGTATAGAAACTGGGGACAAAAACCGGGAATATTTACAATATAACCAGACAGCAACCAGGTAAGGTGTTTTGAAACACACAGAATACAAACCTTGTTATAGAAACCACACAGCTTCGGATAGGACTCATGCAGGGACCGAGTACAAATATTATGCATCACGCCAAGTAGCACCCGATTAATTACAGGGTAAACCGGGGTAAAAATCCAGGTGCATTTCTGAAATAACCAGATAGGAACCAGGTATAGGTGTTTTTAAATACCGGCTAGATACCATAGAAATCGGGTCAAATACCGGATACGAACTGGGTACATTTCTGAAAGAACTGGAAAAGATCCAACTTCTACTCTGTTCTTATTGGGTTATAGCCGTCATTTTATGCGGATAACGATTCTCATCAGTTCAAAGTACCGTACGATGACCGGATAAAGACATGGTGGAAACTTATTTCGGAAACTGACAATAGATAATAGATATATACAGGGTGTCCCAGTACTCAAAATACATTTTAATATTTTTGAATTCCTTGAGAAAAACTGAGTATAAATAGCTCTATACTAAAAATGAATTAAAACCTTAATTAACTAGTTATAAAGGTTTAAAACAACACGCTTTAAGAGGTCGATCGTACATGTGCCGCTGACAAGAGTGTGAGCGAACTCAAAGCCGAAGCGCGAAAGGTTTTGTTTGTTTCACGGAAGATACTTAGTATTTAGAATTAATAATTATTATTTTTTCTATTATTATTATTATTAATTTTAAATATTAATTTA
This sequence comes from Synergus laeviventris, assembly GCA_032275145.1. Classification (NCBI taxonomy): domain Eukaryota; kingdom Metazoa; phylum Arthropoda; class Insecta; order Hymenoptera; family Cynipidae; genus Synergus; species Synergus laeviventris. The sequence continues at coordinate 2,840 of JAUESI010020238.1, read as the reverse complement.
ATAGATTAAAATAAACTGATGGTCAGGATGTATTGCGTCGTGCACCAGGTGGCTAGATCAAAAATCAACAGGGACTTTTTCGAAATTCCAAATTGTCGAAGAACATAATAAACTTAAAATGGTAATTCGATGACCAGGGTGTACCGGGTTGTGCGCTATGTAGTTCACAATTATTACTTTTTCCTATCCGTTAACAACTTTAAATTTCGAAAAAGTTCCCGTCGATTGTTATTCAAACTACCTGGTGCACGACACGGCACACCCCGGTCAACGATTCCAAGTTTATTTTAATCTATTAAATTAATATTTTTGATTAATAATAATAATAATAAAAATAATAAATATTAACTCGAAATACTAATAATTTTTTATTATTAAGTAATTAGCTTGGCTTAGTATATCTTCCGTGAAACGAACAAAAGCCTGCGCGCTTCAGCTTTGAGGTCGCCCACACTCTCGTCAACGGCACATGCCCGCTCCACCTCTAAAGCGTGCTGCTGATTGGTCGAAACTCTATAACTAGTTAATTAAGGTTTTAATTAATTTTTGGTATAGGGCATTTTCGACTTCGTTTTTCTCAAGGAATTCAAAAATATTAAAACGTATTTTGAGTACTGGGACACATATAATGTACATACACGGTATATACACTTTCAGCTTTGCTAATAGAGACCCGGTAATGCCCGGGTCTCTATTTTTTTTTTATGTTTTTCTTTTTATGTTTTCGAGTATTACAACTTCATTTGACATAATAGCCATTTGACCGAAATTCATCTCATTTAATCAAGATTTGCTGTAATATTTATACACCTAAGTTATTGTTTTACCTAATCTCCGTTTATCTGAATTAAATTTAAGTCTAATTACAATATATTATCAATTAATCATTTTTTCTATTTTTCATTCATCCTAAAGTCTATTTTTCCGAAACATAGTTTGACCAAATTTAAAAATTCTCGAAATAAAATTTACTTTAATTTCTATCCGCGCAAATAATCACTTTATCTAATTTCCATTTCTTCAAATTTATTATTTTTCGAATTATCGTCTAACAAAAATTTTCTGTTTCCGAATTAAAAGCTGCTCTAATTTTTATGAAACAGAATTTTCGTTGAATTCATTTTCTGGAATTAAATTTGCCCTCATTTCTACGTTCCCTAACTCTCTTTCAATCTAATAACGGTTTCCCGAATTTTTAATTAACTAAAATTTGAACTGCCCGAATTATTATTTAACATAATTTCCGATTGCTCTAATTTACATTTAACCTAATTTCTGTTTAACCGAATAATCAATGGATGCTCGAATTAATATTTGGCAAAACTTCTCTTTGGCCGAATTGTCATTTTACCTCATTTTCAGTGACCAGAATTTTCGAAACCGAGAATTTACGTGTAACAGAATTTTAATTTTAATGTTTCGCAATACTTCTTCGCGACAAGTAAAATGCGTGGGTAATTTAAATCCAATGTTTTATAATTTAGAGGTTTAGAAGTTTCTATTTTTCAAATAAATAATAATTAATACACATTCTTGTCTCACTGTCTCCTGTGCTTCTAAATTATAAAACACTGAATTTAAATTTCCCGCGCATTTCACTTGTGGCGAAGAAGTATTGAGAGGCGCCATCTAAATGCCTTACTGACTGTGCATTGAGCAAACGTAAATTAGGTTGTATGATCATTCGGTTAAACAGAAGTCAGGTCAAATGTAAATTAGAGGAAACGGAAATTATGTTACATAATAATTTGGACAGCTCAAATTTTATTTAATTGAATATTCGGGAAAACGTTAATTAGGTTGAACGAGAGTTAGGGAACGTAGAAGTGAGGGCAAATTTTAATGTAGAGAATGAAAATTACATTCAACGAGAATTCTATTCCATAGAAATTAGAGCAGAGTTTAATTCGGAACAGAAAAGTTTTGTTAGCCGATAATTCGGAAAATAATACTTGGAAATTAGGTAAAGTGTGCCATACCCTTGTTAGGGTATGGCATTCGCACGCGCGCGTTCTCGCAATCTGCGTACTTAACACTCTTTTAAGCATTCAATATAACATTTCAAACAATTTTTGTATGTAAAAGTGATCTACATATCCTCAACATTAGCATCCATTAAACTGTTTTGAAATTGCGCGGCAACGTAGAACAGAAAATATTTCACTTTGCGCAAGTCTTGAAGGCACAAAATCTGTTCGAACCTATGATATAATAGTAGACTCTCTCGAAAACAGTTAGGTTTTATTGTGGCACAGGCTGCAATACAATTCATAAGAGTTGAAAATCAGAAAGAACAATTTTTGCGTTTTGCCGATTTTTTTGTAATCCAGCCCAGTGTGTGGTGTGTTGGTCCGAATGCCTAAATATATAAGCCTTCGCTAACACTTATCGTTTGCAGCAGAGAATGGTGGCTTACTGAGTCGTTTTCTATTGTTAGTGCTATGATGTTTTTTCTTTTTTTTTTGTGAAAAAAAAAATGAAATAACTATTTTAGAAAAATGACATAAGGTTTTTCAATAATTACACTTTTTTCATAGATCGAGTTGCCTTGCACTTCCAGATTTGGCGTATACTTTTACAAATCGAACAGAGAATTGACCGACCCATTTTTGATTGAGCTAATAATTTTTTTACTTGTTCTTTATCTTAAAAGAGAAGATAGGTATTTTTTTTTTTGGCATTTTTTTGATTTTTCAATAATGATTTTTTTCTTTTACTTCTTATCATTTATTTATTTCTTGAATTTTTAATAAAGTTATCTTATCTAAGAAATAAGATTATTTAATTAAAAATATATAATAATCAATTAATCATTTATATTTAAGAGAAAAACGATATCA
>JAUESI010020237.1:0-11875 GCA_032275145.1 Synergus laeviventris | reverse complement strand
TCAAAGTTGATTTTAAAGACAACAAGGGCCAAAATTTTTGCGTCGCAAACCGAGTATAACTTGAACAGCGTGGCAAATTGCGTCGCGTAGGGCGTTCGCGTTCGCGTAGGCGTTCGCGTCGCAGCGTGCCTAGGCCTTAAAAGGCACAAGTGAAGATGCTACGCGACTATAGCAAGAGCGTTTCCTTCACCCCTTACTCTCTAGCCACACCGTACCAAACAGGCTCAGAAGACGATACTTGCCTCGTACTTCGAATTCGCTATACAAGCCGATGAGCTCACACTAACGTAGACCGTTTATATTTCAGGATCCTTAATTCTCTCGCTCACTTACCAACACTCTCTCTCTTTCGTGCACACGCAGCAAAACAGACACACCGTTTACGTGTACGCACGCCGTAAACTCACACCGCACTCTCTTGTACACACGCCCACCGCATTCATACATCGCATCCGCTCAATCTTTACACGACCCGAACAAAACAAGTACACCGTCAAGCAAACGTACATCGCAAACCAACATTCTATTCTTTTGTACTCACGCGCACTGCATACGCCCATCGCTATTGAACGTCATTATCATTCATTCACACACACTCTGTCATTCTGAGACGAACTGAATGCATTTTGCGTCTTGACTAGTGTTCAGTACGTAGCCTAAGAATGTCCTTAGGTTCAATTATTATCGTCAACAAATGTGAAGGAGTTGGAAATCCGCAAGATAAACACTTGTTTTAAATTTGATAGAAAACGTAACAAACTATTTATTATATGGTTATTAAATGAATATTACACTAGAACTCTTTGTACATAAGTAGAATGGACAATTTGTCATTACGGCATTGACACTCTTGTGTTAAGAAAAATATCAAGAAGGAAGCGTCTCGTTACTCAGGGTTTCGCTTACTGATTTAATTGCCTGAGCTGACTCGTCACTCACACGCACTCGTCTCTTTTCGCAAACTTCGTATCACAAACACACACATAGTATCTTTCTAAAGGAGGAAAAAAAATAAATTATCCGAAGTGATGTGAGGGCACGCAGAGAATGATAATTAGAAAGACTGTATCCTTAATATAATAAGCATTGCGCAATTCCTTCGCCGCGCTTTTAGCCGTTACAGAGGAGCCAAAAGGTAGAATTCATAGTTACTGTGACTACGAAAGTATACTATTCAAAGGTTGAAAGAGCTGCCCAATGATTGTGTTCTTTTTCTATAATTTCAGTGTGGCTAAATTAATTTTAGATCCGTTTTTCGAGATGAAGAATTTATAAAACGAGTTTAGGTCAGTCCGGAGGTCTTTCAAAAATGTTTTTCCTACGAAACTTGCTTTGATAGGCGGAAAACAATATTGTTGACCAGAACTCTAAATGGGTTGTTTGGATTATCGTTCAAAGTTCTCATCTCTCTTTGGTCTCTTGATTTCGAATTTTCTTCATCTTGGAGCGTGAGTCAATCGCTTATGTGATAAATCCTTGTGAGCATATCGTTATTTGGCAGTCGACAGACTGATCCTATCTGATTCGCTCTTTGAATTTCATTATTTTCAATGTATGGGATCTTGTTTGTCCACAAAACGACTTTTTCATTTATATGTCTCTATTAATATTATTATGCTTTGACGAAATATTGATAAACTTGTTCTTGTACAATCTGAATTCGCCATTATTTTAATGTGTGCGATTGAACAAAATTTATAAAAGACTACTATACTAGCATATCTTTTGCATTTATATAAACTAAACCATTGCCGTATAGCATTAGATTAGTTTCGATATACAATCGTTGTATAATAAGAATTAAGTTTTTATTATTTGAAGCAACGCGCGTTATTAGCTGCATCAACCGCGCTACGCCACCCTATATTACAGACACAATTGCACAACAGTGCAAATTGGAAAATGGCTATCAGTACATAAATGACGCTACATCGATATACCACCATCTAAAAAATTGTATTTTAAACGCTGTTATGAGTTTACTTGTAAATTGAGTGCTTTGCTGACTCGGTAGAGATGCCACCACTAGGAGAGAGAAAATTTTGGTTTCATTTGGTGAATTTAGAGTTACAAAAAGGATGTGGTACCTTTATCAAGAATACCAAAAAAAAACAGCAACAAACTTATTCCGTCGCAAAATTAACGTGGAGGGATCATGAGACGAAAAAAGACACAAAAGATGAGGTAAAACTGTTTTATATAAGCGGTAAGTATTTATATCGCATCGCTTTTATTATTTCATTAAATATTTCTAGAAAACTAAAAATTGCTCACCAAAAACACGAGTTGTGAGAAAACAATTTTTCACTAAAATGTTAATCAGAATATACTTTCATGTATTTAATACTATTGTTTGTGCTCCAGCAAGCAGAAATCTTGCCAGATGACGTCATAACTTGAAATGCTTAATTTTACTTCTGCTGGCAATGTTGCACGGTTTCTTCGCATTTAAAAATTTTCTTTCAAATGCAAGTGATTTCCAGTATTTTTCTTGAGTTACGAAGCGATAAATAAGCAAAAACAAGTGATCTGCATGCTTCTTTAAAAATACGCAATTTTATCCTCAATGCGATACAATATCACTTTTTCAATTTGATAATACTGGTCAGAAGTTAACGAAATTTGTGTCGAGCAGTACCACCTGTCACATTTTAATACGGGAGTATTACTTTATGAAATTATACATCTGCTTTAGTCACCTGTTCATTACAAGACGTGAGACCGACAACAACGTAGCGCCTGCGCGCAATGAACCGCTGCACCGGCCGACTGTAAGTGATGAAAAGCACTGACAGTCTGCTGGGGAGCGCAACAGCTTATTGGCTTGCACGGGAGATTCGCACTCAGTTGGCTCACTGATTCTCTCTACCACCTGGTGCAACTGACTGTCCCAAAAGCATCGTTTCGGACAACGGATGGCAGTTCATTGGAAGAGAGGTAAAGACCCTGCTACGGGAAATGCACATAAAACATCAACGAATTCACCGCAGTGAAATCCCTCAAAAGAGCCAATAAATTCATTAAAAAAATGATCGCCTAGGGCATAAGATAATCTCAAAAGACTTGGGACCTCCAAATTCATGAACTGCAGTTCGCGTACAATACCGCCATCTGTTCATCTACTGCATTTCCACCGGCGTACCGTAATTACGGCCGAGAATTTCGAACATCTGACAGCCTCGCAGAGAAAACCGCATTAACGACCAACACGAGACAACAGGACAGAATCAACAAGGTCCCAGCAGCCGTCGAATTAGCAAGTAGCCAAATGGCTCGCAGTTTCCAAAAACAATAGGCCTATTATAATCTGCACAGGAGACAGAGGGCCCCCGATATTGGGGAGAAAGTACTGAAAAGGGCACACTTCTTATCAAACAAAATCGGCGACCATAACGCAAAAGTCGCCGAGAAGTTTGAAGGGCCCTTTACACCAGTAAAGTGGATTTGAACCGTAATTCACAATCAGCGAGACGAAAAGGAGAATTTGGCGCATCATATTCACGTCCAGGACCTCATATCGTATCGCAGCGACGACGCAGGAGAAACCTCACCACTACCGCCTAACCACTAACACCGGAAAATCACTTCGCAAATTATGAAAAGCGATTACGAGCCTGAAACATCCTTTTTTACTGCCGAGACGTCGAGAGATAGTGTAGTGAAAACATGTTGTCCTACGAGGATGTACTCCAAGCACTCGAGAGGGAGTTGAAACAAGACGGTTTTTAACACTTCAGAGACATGGGTCAGCTGTACACCAACGAGCCGGAGGTACCGCCAAGACCTGCAAAGACCACAGCAATGGTCTCAACATCGCGGGCAACGGCGCTAATGGGCCAACCTACTCCGAGGAAACAATGCCCCACAAACACCGAAGCCCTGGAATTAGAAATGGTTTTCCAATGCCGCCTAGCACTCCCCACCAAAGTGTTCGCGGGCCAGAAAATGACGAGAGCACCACGCGCGTCAATTTAAACCTTGCGACGCACATCTAACGTCATAAAGGCACCCTGCGCAGAGGACTCCGACGATTGCGGAGACGCCGATCAATCCCGAATCTCGACAGCCATCTTGAGAGTCGCTAACTGTCGCGTCAGTCTTGATTTAAGTCCTGACTGAGCAACTGTGCCTAATACGGAGTACCCAGTCTTACCCCCTAAGTGTCCAACCACCCCGTGATGCACCACACACCACACAGTGCCTAGTGCCCCAGTACCCGGATGACCAGGCCAACGCTAAGGAAGCGCTATCGCCTCGAAGCCGGCAGGTCCCCGGTCGACAGCTACGATTCCGCAGGACGTGGTTCCTGTATATCTTTGATTTAGCCTGCAATGTAAGTTGTCAAATAAACGTTTTCTAACTTACCTCCGGCTCTCATTTTCACCCATTCTCTCGGATTTCCCTTTCTATCCTTCGGATAACGGTATCCCACCGTTACACCTGGCGTCAAAAAAAAAGCCACAGCCGTCAGAAAAGAATAACCCAGATGCGTTCAACCTAGAAGGGGCAGTAGGAGGGGTAGTCTCTCCAGGCAGGATAAGGAGTAGAAGGATAAGCGGGAAACGAAGGTATAGGGAATCGGTCATCCTTACATGAAGAGGAGATAAGAGCGAATTCGGTAACCATTAGAGGGGATGGGTTTACAAGCACTAGAAGACAAACCCTCGAATGGGATAATACGAGATTACAAACCTTACCAAAATATAGACAGACTAGGACTATACCGAAAACTTCAACCGAAACTCAGACGGAAACTGAACGACAAAGAATCTTAACACAAAATATATCACAAATCCGTTCAATTTAATTTTTGCGAAGAAAGCGAAATTTATGGCGGTTATATTAGACCATGAAAAGAACCCGTGATTAGGCGAAGAGTAAAGCGAAACTGAGGAAACCGATGATAGGGAGCCTTTGGAAGAAAGACAAATGATAAACCCACATAGGACGCGTAGGCCTACGACCCGCGAGAGATCGAACCGCAGATCTAGGATAGGCTTACAGAAAGGGGAACAGAGAGAAGAGGGGGAAGTTCCCCTATACAGCAATACAATCCCAGCAACATATTTCCCATTTAAGATGGTCCAAACACACTATTTCAAACTATGAAAGTTTGGCCAATTACATTCTCAAATAATAAAGTTTATAGTCCCGCCTAGTGTTTGGAGAAATTGTTCAAATTTGAAAGGGAGTATAGGATAGACGACAGGGATGTCCTGGAAAACTTAGACGCAATTTTTAAGGATAAATCAAGCGATCGGCTACTAATAAAGGAAAGCTCGTATAACACCCTAAATGATTTCATCCGATAGTTCAAAAACGCATATCTGGATAAAATATTTAGCGAAGAAATGAAATAAAAGATAAAATTTTGCAACCAAAGGACATACTATTTTATTTGACCGAAATTAGAAAATGATTTATTAAATTGTGCCCTAGGAAAAGTTTAGAATGGGAATTGCGCAGGAATCTTATAAAAACCCACGAATTGAATACAAAGTATACATTAAAATAAATGGTTTGATGACATTTGAGCAATTAGCAGATTTATGTAAAGAATGGGAAGCAGAATTATTAAAGTCAAAAATTAGGGGACAGACGATAAACGTCACGGGACAAATACAAGCGGACAGACACAATGAAAGAAGAGAAGGTACTCTGACGCGACAGATTTAAAATAGAGGTTTGCAACAAAGGAGAAAATTTGCGCGTCATAATAATTATAAGCAACAAAGAGGGGAAATTTAATGCCAAAAATATAAATTTTAATAGATCTGTAACCAGAGCAAGAGAACCACCCTGGGAAAACCAAGGGCCCACTAACGAACCAAGAGAATTCGGGCGTTCCCTAAGGATTAACTCTCCGTTAGTGGAACCCTCAACAAACCAGCGCCCCGGAAGGTGGCAGGTGAGAACCGAGGTGGCACGCGTAGATGATACATGGGAGGTAAGACCACCCCTGAAATGTTATCTGTGCCGAAAATTAGGAAATTTTGTCAGCGAATGCTGTTTTAGGAACAAAGAGTCGGGAAACTATGCGGGGGGTCTACAGGGCAAGAGGCTTTTGCAGTAAGAACGCCAAAATATTAAAATTAGGACGAAAAAATCGGAAAAGAATCTAGATTCCATATGATAGTCAAATTTAAGGTGAAGTTTTTAAATTATTAATCAATAAAGAGGCAACACATTCATATGTAGGAAAAAAATTAATAAAAAAATAATCAAAACCGGTTTTAAAATAGTCGACACAATTTCAGAAAGGTTAGTGGTAGCAAATTGGGAAAGCTTAAAAATAGTAGGTTTTTACCAAGCGACCCCTTGACTCGGTACAAAATGAATTCGGAACCAACTACCCTCCATGAGCCAATCCAGAATGATCCCAGGGACAGTAAAACGGTTAAAATAATTAATAATCGAAATATTAATGTAGGGCATTATAAACCTGAGGCTGATAAAAGAATTATAAATGTAGGGCAGAGTAAACCCGAGAATTCTTAGGAAGGATAAGTCCAAAAGAAGAAATATATATGTAAAATAAAAGAATAAAGGAGCTAATAAATTGCCATTAGTAATACCAATAAAAAACAAAAGAATATATAACTCTAGCGCAGAACATAAAATGGGTAAACAAGAATTTAAAAGTAAGTTAATTAAGAGGGGTATTCAGGTCAGGCATAAGAAGGATCCCAATTAAAGGATTGATGAAAGTGAGGTCCTAGAAGAAATTAAGGAGTTAGATGACAGTCAACAAATCACGTTAGAAAGGTTATTAAAGGAAAAAATTAAACCTCAGGTAGGAAAGGAACATAGAGCAACCCTCCTGACGAAGCACAAAATAGATGTGCAAGGTCATGACCCAATAAAACAAAAATAATGTTAGGTTAGCCTAGAAATAAATGAAGTTATTTATGCGGGGATAGATGGAATGTTAGAAAAGAAAATAATAGAGCCCACTTCCAAATAGAACTGACGTAGTTCAATTGAGAAAAACAGAATATTTTACTCTCTTTGACCTTGCTAGTGGATTTCACCAAATTGAATTAGATCCTGTAGATAGATCAAAAACCGTCTTTTCATTTTCAAACGGACACTACGAATATGTTAGGATGTCCATCGGACTGAAAAACTCTCCAGCCACATTCCAGCGATTAATGGACGAAGTACTATTAGGACTACAAGGTGTGAAATTATTCGTCTATTTAGATGACGTAGTAGTATTTGCAGAAGACTTGGAAGAACATGGAAGAAAAGCTAGATGTCTCCTTAATCGACTGAAATAGGCAAGTCTCTCAATTCAACCAGAGAAAAGGTAATTTATTTTTAAAGAAATAAATTATTTAGGCCACATAATTAGTTGTGATGGAGTGAAACCAGACCCCAAAAAGACCGAAGCACTAGAGAAATGTCCTGGACCTCAGAACCCAAGAAATATATAAAAATTTCTAGGTTTAGCAGGATACTATAGGTAATTTATTCAAAATTTCGCAGCGAAAGCTAAACCACTAACAAACCTTTTAAAGAAAGAAGTAGAATACAAGTGGGGTCCAGATGAAGAGAAAAGTTTTAAAGAATTACGACAAGCCCTGTGTAAAGACTCTACTCTACAATATCCAGACTACAACGAACCTTTTACTATAACTACAGATGCTTCCGGTTATGCAGTAGGTGCTGTATTGAGCCAGGAAAAAAACTGTATTATTATTATTAATATTATTATTATTATTCCCACTCCTAAGAGACCACATCCAAAGAAGTTCCAACAAAACCTGATAAAGAATGGCTCATAATAATGGTAAGCCTCCACAAAGTAGCAGTGAAGATAGCTCATCAGAAAATGAAAACAACCAACAAAAAGATAAAACAGTAACTAGAAACGAATTACAAAAATCATTTTCACAGTTTAATGAATCTCTAAAAACGTACCAAGATTGGCTTGAAAAGGAAGAAGCCGATAACGATGACGACATTAGAGCTTCTTCTAGAATTACCGCAATATCAGAAGGTGAAGATGATCAGAAACTTCTTCATGCTATAGGAGAGCTCGAACCCGATAGTGCAACAGAATTCACGCAGAAAATTAATTCAGTTATAAATTGGGCTTAAAGTAAGTTACAAGAGTTGGAAGCCAGAAATTTAAACGATAAAGAACAAGAAGACAAAAGAGAAAGTCCTTAAATCGATTCTCCAAAAACAAAAGATCTTTCACCATAAAAATTATCCCCAGAATTAAAAAAGCGCAAGAGTGTAACATTTGCAACTCAAACAGATATTTCTCCTACTCCTGATATTTTAGAGACATTCTGTCCCTCAGCCTGTGGCGCACATCGAGCTCTATCAACCCCATATCAACCATCTAATAAAATAGGGATTTCAAAAGGTTCCTCAAAATTAAAAGAATATCACAAACCTCGACGCGTGGAACTAGATCGTGAAGAAGTTCCTGAAAGCTCGCATGCTAAATATAAAGACACGAATGTGTCTGACCAAACGGGAATATCCATCACTAACGTTCAACCTCCGCTCCCAGAGATGCACACTCAACCCCTAGGCATGAACAATTCACCACATTTCGCAGAGAATAATAATTTAAAGCAAACGCAACACCATAAAACACTTTTTTTTTTAAATAAATGGTTTTAGAGAAAATTTAAGTTATCTAAAAGACAGCTATGTACATTTTCTATTTACTGATTGTGAATTCACTACTCCCATAGGGAGATTGCGGATAGATATCGGAGCCATCGACCCACAAGACTTAAAAGAAAAACGACCTAAAATCGGTAAAATTCTGATAACACCTAGAGGCCGACATAAAATTTACATGGTAATCATTAAACAATATCACTTCGAAAAATTACAAGAAGAAAATCTGAGAATTGGGTTACACAATTTAAAAGAAGCCTTGGAAATGGACGATATTTATTCATTCAGAGTATCAAATAAACTGAACCATTGCCAAAAGGCACATTCTTGGACCTTTTAAAAGAAACCTATGAAAATAATCACGTGAAAATTACATTGTGTTATGGAAACATAAGTGTGACTCCAAAAGAAGATCTCAAACAAATAATAATGGAAAACTAGGAAAGTAAAATAGGAGGATACAAGAGGGTTAGCAAAACATACAGACGTATACATGAAAGGTTTATGTGTCCAGGAATCAAGGAGCAATTCACAGATTTCGTAGGGACATGCAGTACTTGCCAGGAACAGAAAATTATCCGTGCCAAAACTCACGAACCCATGATTATAACAGATACTCCTATAGATACTTTTGCTAAAATGTACGGTAGGTACCACGCCTGACGGAAATCGAGACATTCTCACTATTCAAGACAACCTAATAAAATACTGTATAGCGATAGCTATATCGGACATAACAGCAATAAGAATAGCTCACGCCCTAGCCACAAATTTAATCAGTCAGTACGGCGCTCCAAAAGCTATATTGTCTGACCGAGGGAGTGCTTTTATAAGCACTCTGTTGAGAAAATTGTCTAAAATATTCGTAATTAAACAAATAACCACATCGGGATATAGACCTTAATCAAATAGAGCTTTGAAACGAAGCCATGCCGTATCAGTTGACTATGTAAGATCATATGCAGATAACTAAGATTATTAGGATAGGCTGTTACCTTTTGCAATGTTCTCATATACCTCATTTATCTCAATAAAGTTTACACCTTTCGAATTAATCTTCGGAAAAACAGCGCGAACGCCCAGTTCATTCCCTTCATATGAGAAATTGGAGAATTATGAGTCTTATTTGAACGATTTAGTACTAAGATTATCGGAAATAAATAATATCACAGCTAACAATCTCATAAACGCAAAACAAAAATCTAAGGTTATATATGACAGAAAATTAAATCCGTTTCCAGCAAAAATCGGATATAATGTATGCGTGAAAAGAGAAGTAAAAACAAACAAACTGGGTAGTAAAAGTCACGGGCCTTACAAGATAATAAACATATTAGACAAGCATAATGCCATTTTAGAAACCCCGGAAGGAAAAAGATTCCAAAAACATTTAGCCAAGCTGAAACTGGCATATATGTGATTTAGAGAACCAACAAAAAGGCAAACCAGAGGATTTAAAATTCGCTAAAGGACCTTTAGAGGAACTAACCGCTGAGTATGATCTCGCTAAGCCAACCTATAGTTTAATTCGTACCGAGGGACCCATTCACAATCGGAAATTTTATGTAAAATGTACATTCAAAGATACTAAGAGCGGAAATTCCTTCGTCAGAGTTAGTGACGGTGAAAGTAGCATAAGATTAGCCGAGTATAGCAGCTAAAAGAATATTGTAGAACCTTGAAGAAATGTATTTCATTAGTGAAGAGGAAAATGAGGGGGAAATAGAAGATAAATAAGTAATATGTATGGACAAGGAATCCAGAATTTTGATAAAATGATATAAGTGGGTGAATTGTGTTGCCAATAGTGCTACTTAAGGGACACAATATACACAATTGTAACAAACAGTCAAAACGAAATAATAAAATACGCGAAATAAATGAACAAACCAGAGTAATGAAAGAAGATTTCTAGGGCCCCTCAGAAGACTCAAAGAATTCAAATTTAGTCTCTCTATCCCCTAAAAAGCTTTCAGAAGCAAGCACGGATTAGCAATCCAGAATAATTATAGTGTAGCCACCGAAATAGTCATAGTTATAAAAAAAAATTATATATTATACCATATTACCTGCATTTATTAATTAACATATTTATAAATATGGAATAAAAATAAACAATAACTAAAATATAAATCTTGTTCGCAATAATTGAAGTGAAGAAAATCGAAAGTAAGAAGGGCGAGGATATGGAGGTTGCCTTCTTCTTTCCGCTTTCTATATTTCTTTGCAGATGAATATCATAAAGGAGATAATAATATCTAATGTTATAACTTTTATTAATGTACGTTTCAATGTGCAGTTGGAACTATCGGATATTCTCTCAATAAGGTGGAGATGGATGCTATTTCTTATATTTTCACTCACTTCAGGAAGTCCTGTCATATACGAGATTCACCCCTTAACAGGACACTGGCATTTACTACAAAAAATGGAAACATTATGATTGACTCAGATATACTGGAGGATTGTGATCTACTTGAATATTGGGAACTTCAGCCGTCAATTCCACTACAAGGATATTATGCTAGGTGTCAATGACACCTACTAGATTAGTCTCTAAAGGCAATCTGCAATGAAAGCAGATTGCCGAGATTCAATGAAATTAAATACATTAACATAGAAACTCAACAGAATCCAATCTAAATATGAACATTTACTAAAAAAACTTGAAGAAATCCAATATTACAGTTCAGAAATCAGTACTCCGCCTAGAACTATGACCAAGCGAAGAGCTCCATTCCTTGATGTCATAGGATTAATCCTGGAACCGGTAGTTGGATTACTCACAAGGGGACCTGTAGGCCCGGCGTTTTTTTTTTTTGTTGATACTCTTCTCAACGATAGATACTTACTACAGGTTTTTTAAGAAAAATCAAGAGGACCTAATTCTGAGCGCTTTTGAGAAAAATGCATTTAAAGAATTGCGTGCGGAAGGAAGGATTCTGAAGCTAGCACTGCCATATCTGTAACTCCAAAACGATTGCGTTCACCCACCTCGGCATATCATAGTAATTAAGGGCTCATTTAGGGCTTTCTAATTCGAAATATTTATATTTTTTTAAAATACCCTGCGCGTTCTGGATTCGCATGTGAAGTTGGCACCGCCGTACTCAGATCTTGGAAACCAATACTGCTGTCACTTCCGCTTTCATAGGAAAATTAAGGGCTCTTTTAGGGCTGAAAAGCACAGCAATTCTCAAACTTGTGGTTACGCAACTTATTTATTAATTAG
>JAUESI010020236.1:0-11880 GCA_032275145.1 Synergus laeviventris | reverse complement strand
AACTACCATAGGTGCTATACACCTTACTAACCAAAACTAGATTCCCGATGGGGTCTCGTTGCTCCGGCGTCCAGGTCTTCACTACCCGTGGGAGTTCTAGGCCTCCTCACCACGGCCAGGTCCGAATCTATCTTCTGCTTAGGCAGGGAGAACTAATTCACAGCCTAAGCAGTAGGCAGACTCACACGTCCCAAAGAGGAGGTAAATAAAGTAACAGACTGAAGTACCTTTTAATAACTGAAACGTAATAATATGTCCGAAATATCCACTTTATACCCATCTTGTCCTCTTTCCATAAAAAAAATCCATCATGCAGATGCGATTACAGTTAACCTATTGTCACGTAATGCGACGTATACAATTAACAAACATTTACTATAAGTGATATTGTATATAATAAGTGCATATGCGCACTCTACATATTGTATATAGGGCGTTAGATACTCTTTCCTTTTTTCGCATGGATGAATCGGAAACAAACCTCATTGGCTTTCTTTCTCTCGACCGTGAGAAATTCTTAGATTAGACTTGTACACATCAGCCCTTCTCCTTAATTCCTAATTTCTAAGATTCTACCGAGGTGAAAAGCGTGCGAGCCTAACTGACTTCGGTCATTGATATACAACTTGTAAACTTGACGCGCCAACACGGAGCTTGTTGTCTTCAGCATTTTCAAATTAAATTTTAAAGTTATATTTTATGTGCTAGTGTCTTCAGAATCTTCTAATACCTAAAATAGGATTGTTAGGTAGGATTACTTGATTTGATATTATTTCCCTTTCGTAAATATGTTATTTGATTTTATTTATTCTCAGAATCTAATTATAGGAATATGTCGTCCTTGATTTATTAGAATAGATGAACCCCTTTCAGTGTTATTTTATATTTTCAAATCTTTTGAAGAATCATTGTAAATTATAAATATTTTATCTCTGTAAACCCCCGGACTTGTTTACTTGTTAACTCTTTTGCTGGAGAGTTATGAAATTTTAATTTTATTAGAAAACCATTTATTTATGTAAAAGATTGTAAAAACCTGAAATCTTCTGTTAATTTTATGTTTTACTAGTTTGAAAGTAGAATAAACCATTTCTATTTCTTGTGTGATTTTAAATTCGAGCCTTATGATTTAAAAAATCCCCCCCCCTCCACCCCACACTACCATTTTATCGTTTAAACTGAGGTAATCGATTTTATCCACCCTACTTTTGTAGTTTAACTGTTTTCATTAATATCTATTTTAAATATTAAATTTTTGAAATATATGAATTTGTAGAAAATTTTATGGCGCATCTTTTATCTTCTTACAAAAAAAATAGTATCTTTAACTGTTTCTGAAATAAAGGGAAAAAACTGAATATTCTGATAATTAACGGAAAATAATAAATATTTTGATTCTAACTCGCTCTAAAGGATAAAGTTCTAAACATTTTTGCATGAAAATTGAAGGAGTTATGCCTCAAACTGTTTTGAAGATGATATGCTTGTTTAAAATTTTCCAATTTGTTATAAAAAAAAGCTAATATTTTTTTTTGCTAGGCAGTCTCAAAATAAGGTTACGTAACTTAAAAACGCTTCGTTTATAGAAGGAATTTTGAGCAAACCTAAACTTCCAGCGCGAGAAATGTTTATTAGGATATAATGAAGTTTTCTTAAAAGTATTACTTCAATAGAATGAATCGTTAAAAAAATATGAACATTCTAACAGCGCCTCATATAGCGACCGACCGCAAAAATCCATTTCTCGACACAGCTACGCAGCTCCGGACCGAGAAACGTTCGTCAATTTAGGAATTTTTACTGGAAATCTTGGTGTAGCGTAAGTGCGTTTGGCCGAGGATAATCGAAAGCACTGTTCCCCATGATTTCTAAATCAACGCTTACGCCTACGCAACTACGCCCTGCGTAAGGAGTATACCTAGACTTTAAGAGGTGATTTGAGGTGAAAGCATAAACTAGGATGTGTTTGAGAGAATTTCTTTGAAGTTGGTGGTACAAGTTGGGGGACTCGGGGAGTACTGTCTAATCCACGCTGGAGTGCACCCGTATTTATATTCTTTTGAGTCTACCTAGTCGCCGCGGATTGGCTGCTCTCGAAAAAGTAGGGTTGTTCGAAGAGTCACCCAAGGTGGGGGAGAAACTGAGCGTTGCGACGCGTCGTAGTAGCGCAGAATCAAAATACGAGGACTTAGAAATTAGATTCACAAGTGGAGGTTAGGTTGCCCAAGCAGGTTAAAGAAAACAAAAACAGAAACGAAGTAGGTTGTTAAGAACAATTATTGCGGATATAAAAGGATTTGTGGAATTTATCTTTATCTCATATCTCTTATCTTTTTCGCATTTGCCAAGTTCAATTAATTAATTTTGTCCCAAGAAAGGACTGGTGCACAAATATCTCAAAATTTAATTATCTATTTATATTATAACTATTAAATTATTATATGTAAAAATTATCTTGGAGGTTTCTTTAAACTTCACAAAAATTATCTTTTACTGTTTATTTTGTTTAATTAAAAAGAATTGTTCCTATTAAGGTCACTTTGTGCTCACAATATAAGGAAAAAATGGAATTTTTTGTTAGAAAATATAAATAAATAAAATAAAAGAAAACGTTTTGGTACAAATAAAATAAGAAAGTATCGCAGTAGCGTCAGTGAGTAAAAGAGAAGTCAAAAGTTGAGCTCAATTCTCGCCATTTTCTTTCGCCAGTTCACATTTTTCTACTTACAAGGGGACCTTTAGATAAGCATTTTTATTTCAATTGATATTCTACTCAGTTAAAGGTAGGTTCTTGAGGTTTTTTTAGAAAAAATAAGAAGACGCTAGCTCCTTGGGAAAGCGCTCGGCTGATAAACGCAAGGTTGCGCATTCGATTCTCGCTATCTGTACTTTATATTTTTTTTCATTTTTAAAAATGCTTGTGTATTCTATTTTAAATACAATTGTGATATTTAATGATGCTTTATTCCTTATTTTCAATAAGAACTCTGTTTATCGTATTTTTATTATCACTCGTTTGGACAATTATTGTGTATTTTATTAAAATTCGTTATATTGAGGTGAGCAATTTGTATTTCGCGCTTGTTTCTACAGTTTAAATTAAATGTGTGAGGTTTACGTATAATGCCGGATTTTCCTTAGGCAATAATAGCCAATTGTTAATAATATTCAGGGTCTTAGCCTCTGGATAATTTTTCTCTCTGGGAGCCACTGCACGACTTCCTACAAATTTTCTCGACCCTCTCAAAACCGACTCACACCGTGTGCATGGGAATCTCATCCATGCACGTGACCAGGATCCTGTTAGTTATTTATTTTCTTTCTGTGGACCTGTGTCGATGGTCAGCTGATTGTCCTCAAGAGCACAGATGCTCCAATCAGCTGACTGACTGTACACAGAAAGTCAGGCTCTGTGCTATTAGTAGGGTATGTGCAATTTTTGGCTAAGCTACATGGCTCATAGTGTGCGTGGTAATTATTCCACGTCACAATATATATTATATGTGATTGACCTTACCATCCAAATACTGTGCATTGGATAATGCCTATAATTATGTATGTTATTTTTGCAGATAATTAATTTTATCGAGATATGTAATATGCTGGTATTTGCATGAACTTTGTGATTTTTAAATTTATATTGCGAACAATTTCTGCGAACGATTGTGTCAGTTTGTTTCGGATAGAATTAAGTTTAGCGCTGTAGCATCGACGAAATGTATGTATAAATTTTAAGAGAAGAATATTATAAACCGATATCGGTCAAGAAGAAGAAACTTATTGTATTTGTAGAAAATAACTGATTCTTATGTATATTTAAGCCGCTTTAATTCACAGAACATATGACACCAAGAAAGATCGATAAAACATCTCTTAGTGTAAATCGCTAGTTATGCGTAGATTTAAACAGCGTATTATATGTCACACGAAAAGATTCGAGGCGAAAAGGGACGAATCGAATCCGCCAAAACAAGCGTCGCCAGAGTTAATTTAAATAAGAAAATTGTAAATCTCATAGTTATCAAGTGAAGTTAGGATGCCAGGAAAATAAAACCCACTAAGAATCAAATTTAAATGAGAAACTGTTTAAATAGAGCCGCATGCTGAGTCTCTAGGTTTTCTTAGCAGCAGGGTAAATTGATTTACGTGCGCGGATCGGCATATGTACTTTCACACATCTACGTTCTCTCTCTCTTTCTCTCACACCTTTCTTCTTTCCTTCTTCCTTTCTTTCTTTCTTAGCCACTTTCGTTCTTCACCATCTTTGTGAGCTGGCCCCTCTAAGTTCCTTCATCATCGGCCCTTCTCCATTTTTTTTACCCCCTCTTTCACATATTATACATGTCACTGACAATAATGATGCGATCCGTGGCCGTGAGGCTACGAGACAAAGCTGCGCGTGATATTTTTGACAATTTAAACAAGCAATTGATGAGGAAGAAGAAAGGGGAGTCGTTGGTGGAGAAATGAAGTCGTCCGAAATACGTCCTTCTTTAAGCTCTCGAGAATTTTTATATTTTATCACGGTTTCGACCCAACGAACCATATTTCTTAATTTTATCAGAATCTTAAATTTTTTGCGTACTTGTCTGTAATTTAATATTTTATATCTACTCAGAAACCTTTTTCTTGCAGCCCTCTAAATTCTCAGGGTATTTGCAATAGTTACAATTTTTGGCAACATCGGAATCTTACAGTTAAGTCTCCGCATTCCTTCTTAGATATAAAGTCAGGAGTCAAAAACGATCGAGAGCAGAGCACGATCAGAGTCCGTACGTATACCCTGGATTATAGTTGTGCGTCTACTTATTTCTTAAATCAGTTATCGGGCTATTGTTTCTCGCATCCTAACCGAGTATTACGAGTTGTGTATCTACTCATTTCTCCATCAATTGTCGGGACTTTGTCTCTGGCATCTTAACCAAGTGTTACGAGTTGTGTATCTACTCATTTCTCCATCAATTATCGGGACTTTGTCTCTGGCATTCCAACCGAGGTAATACTTATCTTTACATTTGATTATATATCTTTCATTTTGATTATGTTAAATAAATTTGTATTGAGTCTAATTGCCAAAATATTGACTTAAAGCTAGAAGCATAATTCCGTTGTGAATTTTGATCATTTTAACTTGAATTTGTGAATTAAAGCGAGCAACCTTCTTTAAAAATTTCTTTGTTTCATTATTTTTTCCTTCAAAAAGAATATCCCAGATCCTGACCAATTCACAGTTGATGATAGTGTTTACCTGTTAAGAATCGCAGTTGTGTATTGAATATTTCTATACCTTTTATTCTCTAAGGTGTAAAGTCGTAAATCGATTGCCCATATTAGATTGAAATATATTTAGGTTTATAATTTATTGTTGCAATTCTCTCTCAACTGTTGAAACCTGCCTCTAATATTTGAAATTTAACAACCAAACTCTCTAGCAGGGATCTACCGACGTTTTGCAATACTTTTATATCAGCTAAATGGGTCAAAATTGGGTCTTCTTAATTTTTCTGAGTAAGCCTCTGGTAGCTACCTTTCATTGAGGAGAGTATCAATTGAAATAATAAAAAAAGCATACGTAAATTTTCTCTTCTTAGCATCTTTCTCTGTGGCGACGCGTAAGGTGGTGTGGTTTCGTTTCCGGGAGTAGAGATAGAAGGGAAAGATCGACGCGTAATTGATAGACAGATAGAAAAATTTTTGTGATATCACATAATTACCGAATATGTTCTTGACTTCTATACCCATGAGGTGCTGGTTTAACGTTCGACTAAAAAGTAGCGCGCTTTAAGAGGTTGAGTGCACATTAGGGTGGTCCAAAGTACATCAAGTTTGGAATTTTCGAAATTTGTTTGCACTACTGTGTTCCTCTCGACAAAATAAAATACCCCGTATTGTTTAAAATTTTTTTCAATTAATATTTAGAGATTGCAAGAAGCTACTAAAGTTTGGTATTTCTAAATCCAAAATCAAGCACTTCGTCCCCAGTTTTTCTTCTTGACACTAATTCTAATCGTACCCTTCAATAAAATTGTGGTCTAAAGCCGTCAGCAGATTTATTGCTATGCTGGACTTCTACCTGAAATTGTCATGATCCTCAGTTTTCCCCTTCCGAAACCTTTTCCTCTCTTATATTATTTCCAGAAAAACATATTTTTTGCAATGATATTGAATTTTATTTCAAAGATGTTAACATTGATTTGTTTACGTAATCTATAATTAATTCCATTTGTTTATATTAGTAACAACTTCCTAGCCTGAGTGAATCATGACTCTAGTTGCGCCATTCAACCACGATTCAACGGCCTCTTGGTCGGATATTCTAGTTCATCATCCTCTATGAGCATATTTTTCTGTTTCTCTCTATTATAGTTGCACTAGGTGATAGAGAGAATCAGTGAGCCTATCGAGTGCGAATCTCCCGTGCGAGCTGGTGAGCCGCTCCCAAGCAGACTGTCATATTTGGCGACTGTCAGTGATTTTCTTCACTCAAAGTCGGCCGGAGGTTCATTACGCGCAGGCACAACGTTGTCGTCAGTCTGACGTCTTGTCATGAACAGGTGACTAGCGTGGATCAAAAATTAAATATAGTAATAATCTAATGTTTTATGCGACAGGCGGTACTGCTCGACACAAATTGTTATTGAATAATAAGTGATATTTCACTATGATGTTTGAACGATTCTGTGATCTTTTTATCTTCCGGAAGGGTTTTTTAAAAAGGATAAAATGGTTCCGGGGAAAGGATAACGGGTTGGTAACAGGTTTTGGAAGACGTGGGAGATATTCTATAGGAGACTTTTATTTCTATTCTATTAAGCAGAGCTTTCGCTTCAAGAGTACAATAATGAGTGCCTTCTGACAGGTGGTCAGTCGGTTTATATGGCCTAATGGTGATTCATTGTATGACGTAGATGGTGACTCTGATCACAATTCAGTAGAAAAACTATATTTATATCATTATAAATACCTGATATTGTTATGTCCTGAGGAGGATTAATACACCCAATTTCCCTAACAGTTCTCGTTTTATGTTCACGTCAATGAATTAGGGACGAGATCAAGCCAAAATATTAAGACACAAGATTTTACAATAATGATATTTATTCAAATCTATAATGTTGATGTGAGAATGAGAGAGATACAGAGAGAGAGAGAGAGAGAGAGAGAGAGAGAGAGAGAGAGAGTAATGGACCTCAAAAGGAACTCCTTGAACGTCTGAGACTGTCCTGTTGAGAACGTCCAAATTAGTTTTCTTTTAGCGTTAATAGGAGGAAATGTAGACAAATGATTGGACTTCTCTATTGGTTATTTAGGGTCAGCTTTGTAGTAGAGTGAAGATTCTAAAAACTGCTAATTTCATGATGGCACCAATGGAGTAATGACAGTCTGGCACGCGGATGAAGTATCAAGTGGCTCGTGTTCTTAACTGCTCGGTAGGACTCTTCTCGAAATGAAGAGTTTCAATTAACATTGATATCGAAACTGGAACTGACTGAATAATTGAAAAAAAAGTAAGGAGTCAGTAACGATGTTTGTTGATCACTGAGTGTTCGGTGCTTTCGAGTCCTTGTTATATCCCATATTTTCCAATCAATGTGACGTCACGGGGGACAACACACACTTGAAGTTACCTGGTGACCCAATTTTACCGTGTGAAGCGCAATTAGTTCCCCTAATTAATGAGTGTCATTTCATAAGTTCTGAGTATTTTGGGGATTTCTTCCCCGCTCGTTTACAGATAATTTGTGTGTCTTTCCCATCAACCTCTCACATGCGTTTCTACTTTACTGGATTTTAACAAATATCTTTGGCATACACCTATTGCATTAGGTATTAATACAGCTATTCATTGGTTGTAATCACGTAAAACTAAGAGTTTCAAGTATTTAGCGATCGACTTCGTTTTTCCCCTGGTCGTAAACAGACAATGTATGTGTCTTCCTCATTACCCTCATATATATATCTTTCTACTTTTAGTATCTGCTTAATTTTTATCAAACTTCTCAGTCGTACTGCTATTGATTATTGCAATAATTATTAATACATCTATTTTTGGCATCCAGACCTTTTTCGCACGTTTTTGGAGTCGCTGAATCCAAATCTGAAGTCAAAATTCGGAAATTCAAAATGGCAAATGCAATATGGCGGACGAAAATACAAAAAACGGCTCGATTTGGGTAAATCTTGTTACTAATATGTTATTTAGGTCGCTAATTACGAGTATGTACTTTTTGTAACCCCCTGCATTAGCTGGTGAATTTATTCACGACCCCGGTAAGTGTCACGCGGAGGCTGCAACGGTAGGGATTTGACACTCCTTTTTTGCAATTTTTTTATTTTATTTTTTTTTTGTTTTTTGCATTTTTCTATTCTTTTTTTTTATTTTGTGTTATTTATTTTTTTTCATTTTTTTTTTAATTTTCAAATATTTTTTATGATTACACTGCCTTGCAAATTTTAATTTTTTTTATCCGAATGAGATGGCACCTAGTGTTCACCAATGTATTTTTCGTGCTGAATACGAATCGGGGTTCAAAAATTTCCCATCATATCACGTGTTTAAGAAAATAGCCATTTTTAGGGGTTTAAACCCCTATTTACTTAAAAACGCGCCATCAGCTACTATATGTCTTCAGTCTTGAATGGACATTCTGTGTAGTGACATCGAGCAACAATGTACTATTCATTCTCATTCTCTCAGATTCGTGTTCAGCACGAAAAAGTCATTCGGAAAGAATAGGTGCCATCTTATTCAGATAAAAAAAATTTTAATTTATAAGGCAGTGTAAGTTTTACGTCAAAGTAACGACAATAATCGTTAATTAATTAATTAATAATTAAATTCATCACATTCCTTAAAAACATGTCATCATTTTTATTACTTAATTTTATTACTTAATTAAAATAATTCGTAATCATGTAATTAACCCTTACGAATTTCAACCATCATCAACGGTAACAAAATACAAAATCTGTAAGAGACCATCGACCCATTTAACTAAGCACCTTCACTACAAGCTTAATCCTAGAGCCACACTCACACATCTCCACTCGAATGTTCGAGAAAACTAGAATCACACATCTCTACTGTACTTTCATAAGAGGTTTAAGGTTTTCCTGACACTTACACTAACCTGGTTGGCATAAACTTTAGGCCTGTCTGTGATACGTACACCATCAAAATACTCAAAAATAAGGGAGTCACTAGAAGTCACCCTAGGACTCACCAATACCATGAAAACGTGTATTCCTACACTCTCACCAATATTGCCATACAAAGTGAGGACCAGATGGAAGTTGTACACTAATATTGCCCTGCACAGGCTGAACTGATATTAGCCAAGGACCTAAAAAGAATATATAAACACAGCATACGCAAAAGTCTGAAGTGAGCCTAAACAGTGAGTCAGTCAAGTAATTGCATAGATAGTGAAGAAAAGCCTAAAACGTGGTCTACGAGAGAGTCACAAAGTGTAACCGTTCGTAAAATTAGAAGTTTACCCCAAGTACATCCTGTGTAAAAACTTAAAGGTACATCAGTATACCGAGGTGACAGTTGAGTGTCAGAAATATAAAAATTGAAGAGATCTCTCTAAAAGTAGTGACGAGGCACTTGCTAAAAACAAGTACTTATTAATAGTGAGTGCAAGGTCTCAATGCTACGAATCAACAGATCAGAATTACGATCTTATCCAGTGATAAAATTCAGTGAAAGCGAAGTTAAGGGATAATTAGCAAATCAGCGAGTGTTCACAACAGAAAGCAACAAGGATTCTAAAAATATCTACATCAAGACCACAACCAGTAAGCGGACTACTCTAAACATAGGCTCTCTCATTAATTCGTTAAGGGTCAAACTTTCATTTAATTATTGTAACATTTTATTGTAAAATTTTAATATTGTATTTGATAAATAAATTCTTAAAAATTCAATTCATATCCTTCAGTTCATTGGCTTGTCCTTGTTCCTACATTTACATTAAGTTGTAAGATAAAACGAGGGATTATTTTTAATAGAAATAGAGTCTGTTGCCAGTTGGAAATATTAATAATACTTTAGGCAGGACGTACCATAATCATAAAAAATATTTGAAAATTAAAAAAAAAAACGAATGAAAAAAAATAAATAATATAAAACAAAAAAAAAAGAGCACAAAAACACGACCTCGAAAACCCGTAAGTATCAAGATTTATCCAAGTCGAAAAGTTTTTTGTATTTTCGTCCGTCATATTGGATCCGCCATTTTGAATTTTGACTTCAGATTCGGATTCAGCGACCCTAAAAACCCCAGGGTATAAAATTTTAGAATAAGAAATTTTCCTGCTATTGTGGACACTTTTTGTCGAATTCTCTCTGCTAACGAAGGGGTTTGGGAAACGGATTATTTTTCAGAATGATCAGAAATAATTGCCTCTTTGTTTTTTTATGGCGGTTTTTTGACTATGCGTCCATTTCAGCCAATTTATCGACTGCACTGAAAAAATTGTTAAGATGGTCCATCATGTTTTCACCGTCTCGCATTCTAGTAAATAGCAGCTGTTTTAGTAACGTTGCTTTGCGAGCAGGTCCTCTCGAGTGATACACTTCCTCGAGTTTTCTCCACACTTCGTTAGATGTAGCACAATGCTTGATATGACACAATTCAGATGGAGACATAGCTAAAATTATATTTGCTCTAGCCTTTTGGTGAGCTTTATCCCAGGCTGCTATTGCTACTGCAGCATTTTCTGTTACCTCTTGTGGTCTAGCATTAGTTCCGTTCACATACGACCAAAAATCATTTTTAATGAGGATAGCTTCCATCTGAAGCTTCCACGTATCGAAATTGTCTTTACTTAACTTTTCGATATGCACTGTGTGACCCGACGTTTTCTAATTGTTCGATTCGGAATGTTTATCGATTTTCAAAATTGACGACAATTTAGCGACACCACAACAAGCAAATCACTTTTCTTTTGAGATTAGCTTTTAAATAGAAAATGCTAAGATACTGCTATGCCTCTGCAAAACATGAAACTTTTATTTTCAAGGTTGGCTTTCTGTGAAAAGAAATACGCCACGCCCTGATAAACTAGAAATTTGTTTTTGAGGTTAACTTTTCGAGTCCAACGCGTTACTACAGCTTTCAGTCTATTCACCAATTACTTCAACACAAAAATAGCGTAGTTAGGCTCCTGGGCCCATAACCTGTTGTTAATAATGGTATTTATTGACACAACCAGGAGACAATTAGCAATCTGAATATAAAATACAAGCTTGTAACTTTGTCTGTCGATCAATATCGATCCCTTACACACACATACATATATCCTTAATGTCTCCGAGTCACACCAGGTGGCAGTACATAAACCCGTGGTGCCTTTAAATATAGGCGGGAAGAACAGGGTTTTTTTCAGCGACCGAATTCTATGCCTTATCTATAGTGGTTATAATAAAAATTGGTGCTTTCCACATCTTCCAATTCCATACACTGAAAAATAATGTTCTTGGAATCAAAAAATATTTATTTGATTCAGTTAAATGGTCGGTTTGAACAGGCTGAAGAAATATTTCTTCAATTCAAAGATATATTTTTCTTGTCACATTGGTATATAATTATTAAAACAAAGAAAAGTTTATTTGACATAATCGATATTCTTTAAACGAGAGAAATATGTTATTAACTCTAAGAAATAAGTATTCCTTGTAAAGAGTAATTGAGGTACTCAATATTAAGAACTACAGCGCTACTTCAAGAAAATAATCATTACATGCAAGTAAACCTTTGTATAAAAGAAAAAGAATATTTCTTTGAAAAGAAGAAATTGTTTACAATTAGGATAAGTTAAAATTACCGCGGTCGCGAGTGACACTGAGTTGTGTGCGTACCTGGATCTCTTTTC
>JAUESI010020233.1:0-11897 GCA_032275145.1 Synergus laeviventris | reverse complement strand
AGTCAAAATATTAATTAAATTTGGTTTTTCAGAAAATTCAGTTTTTTCCTCCGGCCGGCAGTAATAGCGGTAGGCCGGAGTTCTGTCAGTTCCTCCGGCCGGCAGTAGGCCGGAGGACGCGCAGTAGCCGAAGTACTGTTCGTCCCATCTCTAGTTTAATCCTTGCCTTGTTTTGCCGCGTGCGCCACACGCATGTTGTTGCAGACCGTTTTTTTCAGACTTTTCTTGTTCAAAAATTAATTAATTAACGAAATTCTACTAATGACATAATTTAAGGCTAATTTAAGGTTAATTTAATGTCGCATTCCGAAAATTAGAGTTTCACGTTTTTTATAAAAGAAAATGGCAAGCTTAAGGGCATGTGATACTTAGAAAAATTATTGATCTTATATGTTCAAATTTCTCAACTTTACGGCTACAAAAAAAAAATATTTTGCCCTGAAACTTGGGGAATTTGAACATATAAAATCAATAATTTTTCTAAGTATCACATACCCTTAACGTTAAGATATAAATTGTGAAAACTGGCACCACCATACATACAATAAAACCAATTAAAAAATTTACTAATGCATTTCTGATGATCCAATAATTTAGGACTCATTTAATGCTCCCGAAATATCATCAAGAAAGTTTAACAAAAATTGTTTACACAATTATTGTTTAAACAATTCGACAATTGGATTAATAGCTCAAAAAGTATAAATGTTTTAAAATCCAAGCGGCAATATACGTACGAGATGCAGTGAACATTCTTTTTATAAAATTAATACGCTATTAAATTATTTAAAAAATAATGCTTTTCCAGATATTCTAAAAAATAATCCATTCGATGATTCTTTGTTTTATTTTTAGAATTCACAGAAGTAAAGTAAAGCAGATACTGTTGTGCATTGTTTACTTTTGGTATATTTGACTTGACCTTCACATCGTTCGCTGCAGCCCAAACGTAGCCGCTGCGATGCATGTGGACAGCGTCAAGATTTCCGCTTGGATTTTAATACATTCATAATTTTTGAACTATTAATCCAATTGAGCTAAAAATGTTCTGAAAACTTCGGATTTTTTTAACAACCCGAACCCGGTTGTCAACAATTCCTAATGTTCTTTTGTGTATTCGCATTTAATTTTTCATGGCAAAAAGCCCAAAAAATAATGTCCCCTGGTGTTTCGTGATATTTTAGGCGGAACATGTGTTTCCCTTCTCGCCTTGGCAGTGAATTCTTGCGGATAGTGTAAAGACAATGCCGTTCGATGCACCGGTTGTGCAGGGACTTTGCGAAAACCCTCGCATTCATCTGGGTTATAAATAAAGGCCGGGAGTATATTTATATCTTAGAGTGAACGGACGTAGCCATATAAACGAACACGTGTACTTTGCTAGCGTGATACACGTGTCTATAGCAAAGAGCGTTTCCTGAGGCGCGTCACGTAACAACTATAGTTGTTAACTATAGTCAACTACTACCCTTAATCGTTAGATAATATTGCTTGAATATTTTCATTCGTTATTTAATTATGATTGAATAATTTAGGGTGTTTTAAAAATCGATTTTTAGAGTATTTATTTGCCAAAACTATTTCTAAAAATTATCAGAACTCTAAAAAAAATTAGAAATTGTAAAAGTGTGCGGCCAAGTTCAAACGCATATGTATACGTATGTAATACAATTTATTCATTCTTTTCAAATTTTAACATCGGCATTTCATTTTTCACAGACTATTTCACAACTCCAACGTAACTTCCAAAGAAGCCGGAGAGATCGTTTTTATCAAGCATAAATGGAGGTTATCCCTCCCCTCCTTCCTTACCACCTTGTGCCAGTTTCGCGAAATTTGTTTATTTCAACTATTATCCCAAGCGGCTATTTTTTAAATTTGAAATTAAAATAAAAAGTATCAATTCATAAGATCTTTTCCTAAAGTAAATGAAATACATATTCTTCAATAATTCTTTCCTGAAAATTAATATTCATAATGCGAAAGTTCATAAAAATAATCTGCCTTAATGACACGTGGACACGTGCTTAAAGCTCGTAAAATTACATAAATGTCGTAATTCAACGTTCTCACTGTACACTATATTGCCGTAGGTTCAGAAATTTGGTGCTATTTTTATCTTAACTTAAACGGTTGTTAGGCGCTATTGACATTGTGGACAAATGGCTAGGAAAATTTTACATAAATTATTAGGAAACTGAAAACATGTTAAATTCCAAACCAGTATATACTTATGTTTCATAAAGTATATACTAAAAAAGTGTTGTGATTACATATATCAAATAGAAAATGAATTAGAGTACTATTTTAGAGATACAAAGACGATAGTGCTGGGGTCAAATAATAAGGCAATGTAAAAATAACTTCTATATATGGAATTATTTCTAAATTAACCAAAGTTCTTGTAAAACTACTTTTTATTATGAATATATTTGAAAACAAGATTTCTAATGAAGAAAAAAATGAGACATTCACAAATGAGTCTTTTTACAAATGAGAACCATTTAACTTTTAAATTAATGAGAAAGTTTTCATTATTCTAACCAAGTTAATCAAATTAATTAGTACAGTTCAAGGTTATATACCTTATAAAATAGTAATTAAAGAAAAAAAACATACACTCAGAATAAAAGTAACTATACACTTCACTAATCAGAATTTCAAATTACCTATGACACGTTTTCTTACACTTTATTGACCTATTTATGTCCTATATTTTCATAATTAGACATGATATTTTTAAATATTGTTTTGTGACATAGTTTTTGAACGTACAAATGAACGAAATATGTTTTCTCAATTCTATTTCATCCAGAAATATTTTTCCAACTAAAAATAACAATAGAAATTACAAAGTTTCTTTTCTATAAAGAGTTATTTTCAATGCAAATAAATCGATATTTTAACACTGTTTCTAGTTTAAAATATAATCTATACCAAAATTCGTTCATTTGAACGTTCAGAACTTTTCAGTCACAAATTGTTTATAGTTTTTGGGAATTGTGTAATTATTTTTCTGGACGAAAGCTTTAGAATCCGGCAAAAAAATACAGATAATTAGGCTAACATTTGTAAGAAATTTCTTAGTCATTAAAATTTTTAATCTCTTGAGATTTTTTTGAAAAACTCTAAACTTTGTTGAAATAAATTATTTTGAAACCCATGAAATGTTTTCAAAACTTTTCTAACTTTTGCTGATTGTGGGTTTCCGTCTCTGTAGTAAAGGTGCTTTCATGCTTCAATTGTATTCAGAAGGGAAATGTATCTTCCCCTCACTCTATCCATGTGACGATGCCATGCATTTATCTCACTCTAGATTTTTTCTGTTGGCACAGTCACATGTAGAGTGAGAAGAAGATACATTTTCCTTCTGCAAGCAAAAGGGAACCAAGAAATAACCTTGAATTTGTAAGCTGATTCCAAATCTCCAAAATTCGCAATGCAAATTTTACTGGGGTTCAAGGACCCTTTACCAAACAGCATTGAATTTTAGCTTGAAGCAAGCGATCTATCAAGTTTATCTTCTATGGAAATGCTCGAAAACAAGCGGCAAGAGACGGCTGAAAGCGTGTTCGTTAAAAACCACGTGTCGATCGTGTATCATTAATGAAACTATTTTTAAAATAAAAATAATCAATTTCACTCTCAGATTAGATTACTGTACTTTAAATACATTTCCAACATTATTAAATAAAACTTTCTCTCAAAATAAATCATATACTTGCGATAAGAGGTTCAGTTTTGTCAGAAAAGAATTAACCGGTATTTGCGGTACAATCACTTTTACCAATAAAATGCCTGTTGATACAGGTTCCACAAATGAAATAATAAGAAACAAATGAATAAAGAATCAGTAAAATAAGAGAAATCGATCGTGACTTCTTAGAATAGTATATTGTATTATAAAAATAAAATAATTATATTGAGCTAAGCGTCCATAGTATTCTGAACATATAAACTCTTTATTTTACGTAAAATCTACAACCTTTATTTATTTTTTGCGAATTATTACTGATATAAATGAGAAGGTAGACTATAATTTGTTTTGGAGTACTCTGAAATCGGCAGAATATCTTAAAATCAATTGAAAGAAGAGACGTGGTATATGAGAAGATTTTTTACAAGAGTTGAAAACGTGTTCATTACTTACTTTCGGTGGCATTGGCTTTCTTCTTTAGTTTATTAGTAGGTTTAATGAGGATATAGCCAATAATAAAGAAAAATCCTCCAAGTAGAAGGGATCCCAGAATCACCATGAGGACGGGTGGTCGGAGGCCGAGCACGTTTTCAGATTCGACGACGTTCATTTTCGCTATCTCTGTATATCACCGCTCTCACAAAAAGATCCACTGTCCCGTTTATTCGTAGAAACGAGTGATTCACGCGAAAGGTCACACTCGGGTTTTCCAAACACTGCACTGCACTGGATCGAATGACCGCACTGCGCACCATACGAAATACACCTACCGAAACTCGAGAATCCTCCTCTGTCCCAAATCCCGGCAATTTCCGAAATCAGAGCGTAATCAGACTGATTCAGATTATCAAAAGCGCGTCGAGCGTGTCAGCTTAGACTGTGACTGTATACTCCTTAGATAGGAAACTGTAGTGTATGTACTGAGTAGTCAAATTTCACAGAAGAGGTCGTGCACGGGACCGGCACTTCGCGGGATTCATATGATATTTAAGAAATCGTCTTTGATGAATCTGATGATGTTGCCTTCGGAAAGAACGTGATGAGTCAACCACACGTTGCAAATTTCGCACAACCTCCCTCAACATTCTCTTGTCCGAAAACCGTCTTCCTCCCTTCCTAAATTAGATTTTTTTTTCGTTTAGAGGCTCCTTCGTCCTTTACTTCTAACTTTCTTCCTGACGTATTGTACTTCGAATGATGAGCGGCGAATATGATCAACGTGACTGAAGAAAATCCCTTATTATTACGTAATTAATCTGAATCATCCGAGATCTCTAACGGCGATTTCGTGGAATCGAATAGTGAAAATCTATTAATATATGTACTCAGGCTCACTGACTTTTCTTTTATTTCGTATTTTAACTGAAGAACAGAACGAGCCTCTTACACGACACGAGTCTCTCTCGCGAGTGCTCGCGAGTCTCGAATCGCGTGTCGAGAGAAGAGTATATACGTGTGTGCTTAATCCCTCACTTCCTTCCTCCTGTCTGAGGCTCCTATAGATAACAGCTGTTTTCCCTCTCCTTACTCGCGACCCGTTCTTTATATAAAGAGTAAGATTCCCCACTCTTAATGAGCGCAAATATCCCCTCTCATGGAGAGGGGATATTCGCGCGGCGTGCGCGGTAGACAATATATGTAGACAATGTTGAGCTTGAGCACATGGTCAATGATAATTATATATATACATCTGTTTTTGCAATCTAGCTTATTTCCAGAAATTCGGATGTCTGATTGTTTCACTTTTCTTAACAAATATTATATTTAATTTTAGATATTTTTTCGCTTTGTAAAGCTACTTATAAAGCGAGGGAGAGATAAGTGTGAAGCTTCTCTCTCGCTCTAATGCTATCCCCATTCTCTGTTTTAATTCCGCTAATTCTACGCCGGTTTACTTTATGTCGTTCGGTGGAACCGGTGGAACCAACCTCATATTTTACAGAGAATTGTTATGGGGATTAGAGGGATAAAATATATAAATTTCAATATATACTTTTTGCGTAAAATGTGACGATGTAATTTTGAACATTTCAAAAAAAAAAATTTGGAAATTTCCTCGAGAAATTCCCATAAGGAAACTTCCTCATGTGAATTGAAATAAATGGAATTTATTTTGTGTATCAGAGAGCAGTGAATGAGCTCATTTTTCCTCATTGCTGTCTGCTGCGCAAAATCTCTTCCACTTACCCTTAAGTACATATTATTGCCTCGAGGACTGTCTTAATTATTAATTATCTTTGTTTGGCATTTTTCGACGTATGTACTTTCTTCCGATTACACAGACGCCCATGCGTCATGCATCTAATAAAAATATAACTTTTCCATAAGGGTATTTTTCAATATAGAGCCTTCCATAAACCACGTGGTTTCTTTAGGAGGGACAGGAGTTCGACGAAAGGCCACGTTGTCTTCCTGGAGGCCCTCAAAATGAAAATAGCCGTTACTGCTGTTCAGATAAGTCACCTGTCACTTTTTAATATTTAACAAAAATGCATAAAAGCTCTTATTTCTAGTTAGGTTTATAAAGATGCATTTTGAAATGAAAATAAGTAATAAATGTTACGAGCTTATGAATAAGGAGAGATTACAAAACTACATATACAATATAACATTTTTTTTTTAAATACAGTCTGTTCAACGAGAACGTGTCCTCGTTTTTTTCGAAATTGGAGATTTTGGGACGTTTTTTTTTTTTCGAATAAAAAAATAATAATCGATTTATAAAACATTATGTAAAAATCACTATTCCTGTCAGTAAAATTTTTCGTTTGACAAAAAATTTAAAAAACCACGTGGCACTCTTAACGGGAGGGGGTGGGTCGACGAGAATGGTACAGTGGAACACATGGAGGGGGGAGTCAAAAGGCGGCCAAAATTATCTTCCTTGACATGCAGTAACGGTAAGGAAAGAATTTAAAGATATTAGAAAAGATATTCAGTTATATATTTTAGTTATAGTAAGAAAAAGCTGAAGTCTGCATCTTTTGTTAGATATTTCTATTTATGTATAATGTAATTCAAGATGAGAGTTTCCCAAACCGAGAAATTCATTCTTCAAGATATCAAAAATTAATAAATATGCATCTCTAAAAAAAATTCTTGAAAACACCTTTGGAAATCTTTTAATAAGGTCATATCATAATTACCACATGCCCTTCAATGCCCACGAGAATATTTAAAATCTTAACATTCCATGAAATCCTTTAAATCTTTAGAAAATCTCTTAAAAAAGCAAAAAATAACTTTTGAAATTTTTTTTAATTCCATGAGAAATATGAAAATTCCTTAAAATTATTTTTTTTAATTTTTAATTTCTTAAAAATCTTACAATACTCAGAAAAAAGTTTTTTTGAATCAAAATAATATTTCTTTGAATTAATCAAAGTTTGTTTGATTCAAAGAAATTTTCTTTAAATTGAATATGAATATTTTCTATGAAGGTTCTGGTTGAAGCTTCTTATAAAATCCTTTAAAATTTCATAGAAATTCGAAAGAATTCAAAGATAATAGAACAGATATTCAATTATGCATGTATTTTAGTGGAAGAAAATGCTGATGTCTTACAATCAGAATTTTCTGTTAGATATTTATATTTACTTCAAGATTAGCCGAAGATTATAAGAGTTTCCCAAACCGAGAAATCCAATATTCATCATATCAAAAATTAATAAATATGTATCAGAGAGATATTATGTATCCCAAGTGAAAAAAAGTTGCCTTGCTCAAGCGTGGGTCAAGAATAGAGCAAGAGTGGTCAGTGGCCAAAAGCATTGACCAAACATGGGACCACAGGTATGGATCGTAGATGGGTCGTTGAGTGGCTCAAGCATTAATCTGGGCCACCCACGGCATGCTATACAATCGAATGATTATTTCAAGACTGAAAACGATAGTTTTCAGAGTTTACCTCTAATAAAAACTGCAGCAGAAAATCCTACAATTTTAATTAATAATTAAAAAAATATAAATTGATACAAGAAGAAGAAAATCAAAAATTGTCTGTAAGTTGAAAAATGCTTTATAACGATGATTTTATTAAGCACAATCACATAGTGACGTCAAAAACGATGTTCGATAATTTCAATAAGATTGATTGAAATAATGATTATTTTCTAAATGAATCACATTTTTAAATTAAAACATTGTTCGAACGTGGTTTTCGTATAACACATAATATTTAGGTATACGTATAATCAATGAAAAATATGACACGAATGATGCGATGGTCAGATAATGAAAAAATTATTGACAACTGCGCAAACGACCAACGTGCCGTATCACTGGCCTTGATATTAAAGACATTATGTATTATGAAATTGGTAATTTTATTGTCCAAGATGTAAAGAGATCTAAAAAATATTCCGAGTCGAAATTATAAGTCCTTTCTGTATTATTTGCATGGTGCTGAATTAATTCTTTTTTTGATCTCCTTCGTACTCGACATCCTTGTTTGATATTTTCTTAGGTTTTATTTAGTGCAATTTTAATTCTCTTTGAGTCTTTTAAAAAATTTTCTAGTATTTTTCAAGTTCTCATTTATCATCTCTCATAATCTCTACAGTATGTTAAGTCTGATTTTAATATTCTTTATTCTCTGAAATATCGTTAACTCTTATATATTATATACATTTATTGAAAATAATATTTTATAATGTGAGAATATATGGTATTCTATTTATTCTTTTTGTGGAAATTTCCACACCTTTTGAGAAAATAAATAGTACTTTGTAGATTATATTGAAATAGTTCTGATTAGATCCTCATAAAGTATCGGATTTTTGAGAAATTGATGACCAATCTGTCCAGTTTGAAAAAAATGTTAAGGAGAAACTTATTTGTTTTAAATCTCGCATAAAAATCTGCTAGATCTAAATCCGAAATGATAGCTCACTAACCAGAAATTATTATAACTTTTTCCGAGTAAAATAATGGCTTTTGCGTGCAATTAATCAAGGATGTAGAAGTGGATAATCAACAACAGTAATTGCTCTTTGTGGTCCCTTTTTCGGATGACTTTGCAGGATTAAAGAATTAGGTAACAAAAATGTAATTATGAAATATTGTCAAACTCATTTTACTGCAGTTTTTAATTTTTATCCAACAACTACTAAATAAGTTTCCTTCCAAATACAAACCACAAAATTATCGGTTTTATTTTTTAAATGAGGTCGCAGGTGCTAGAATTGAAGAAAAATATTTATTAAATGTTTCGGTAATGACAAATAATAATTTGTTAAAAATGGGAGAGGATTTATGTACTATTGATTCGTTTTAATTAGACGAATCTGTTGTATCGTACGAAAAATAAACGTAATCAAGATTATTACAATAAATTCTACTAAGAAATCTATGTTTTAACCATTTATATCGATGAGTCGATCAACTTATTTCGTCATATTGTTGCGATGACTTCGAAACAAATTGAGTCACCCAATCGGGAATATCACTGTGCTTCCTTTCCAAGAATCAGCTGCTTGATTCTACGGAAGCAACAGGTTTCCAGATTATAAATCAAAACCGATATATCGACTCTAAATCGTGATATGACGCCTCTTTTAAATTCGAGACGATCAAGAAAATAGAAAGAGTGTTGGCAACGTGAAAAACGTATCTTTACATTCCTGAAACCGCCACTAAGAATTGCATCAGCGATCCGAATGAAGAAACTTATTATTAATCACAATGTCGTATACGTTCAATAAATTTTCAATTAAAATTTAAAAACTTAAAAATTTCAAATTAAAATTTTAAACTTCACCTAATTCAATCTGCTAATATTTCCGCCTATACGTTGACCCGTATCTTAAGAACATTTTAAGGTCAAAATAAAAAAAATTCCGCTTTTTGAAAATTGTTATGAATTATAAATAAATGTAATACGTATTCGAAAGCCTTTATTCACCGAATTATCATATTACAAAAATTTATGAATCAATGTTTGATAAAGTTGCAACACATACTAAAATGCTTATAAGCGATAAAATAAATATTTGTTTACAAATCCACAAACTTCCGGTAGAAAAGTTGCGGTGATGTTATATTAATGAATTTTTTATGTCAGCGTGTCATTCTTTCTTTCGACCCAAAATAATCAGACTTTACTTAAAAAGTTCCCGTAATAAAGTAATTTTTCTCTTATATATGTATTTATTCCAAGAATATAGGAATTTAAAATTGATGAAGAAAATTCATGCTGAAGAAGTTCGAAACTAATTATTATTTATGTGTGAACATAATTGTTGTAGATATGATAGTATACATATTGTAAGAGATCTGAACAAGAAGAGAAAGACACTGGTTCTGAATTCGAAGACCCGTTACTTTTCCTCGTTTTAAACCAGCCATCGTCCTCAATTCGAAATATATATTATGCTTCATTGCCTCACGTGTTATCTTATGAAAACAGGAGTACAAAAGTAACTGAACTAAGAAGTTCCTCATTTCACAGCACAGTCGATCAAACGGGTAATTTAACTATAGACGAAATTGAATCTCAGTTTAATTGACTTCTTC
Organism: Synergus laeviventris; assembly: GCA_032275145.1. Taxonomy (NCBI): domain Eukaryota; kingdom Metazoa; phylum Arthropoda; class Insecta; order Hymenoptera; family Cynipidae; genus Synergus; species Synergus laeviventris. Next base: position 1,687 of record JAUESI010020233.1, on the reverse strand, counting down.
GACTTATAAAAAGAGGAAATAGAAAAAAAAAAACATCAGAAATAAATATCCTTCCCGAGATCATTTTGCACATTTTTTTTTTTTTTATATCTTCATAATTATAATTCTTCATCAATTTTGTTTCCTAAATGAAATATATAGTAATAACAGAGTAATAATATATTTTAATATATTATATAACTTTATGATAGCACGACAATATTAGATTGCAAAATGATGTTTTGTTGGGGACTTTTTTAGAAAATAAATGAAACGAGAAGAAGGATTAAATCAGATTATTTTATATATTTTAATACAATTTTGTGAGAGCACGATATTGCTTTCTTATATAGGTGACAATATCTAGTTTCCAAAAAAAAAATTTTTTTGAAAATCTATAATATATTATATCCTGAAAATTATCCGGAAGTGTGTGAGTTACGCTTTTAACGATCCTGCATAATGCCTGGAGAACGCGTATAGAGATAAATTGATAAAATTTCTAATTATTATTAATTGTAACATTCAAAAATAAATTTTCGACTACAATTTTTTAAATAATAAAAATTTTAAGCTGAAAAAAATTTTAATTTAGATTTGGAAATGTGAGAAATTTTAACAAGTCAGATGATTTAGAATATTCGGAAGTTTCTTGCCTTAAAATTACTGCTTAAAGACATACAGTTTTTACCGTTTTTTGCATATTTAATTAAATGCAATCTTTATTTTAAATATAGAAATTTGTTCATAAAGAATAAATCTACTCTGTTAGTTTTAAAAATTTTTCAAATATGCATTAAAATTCGAGAAATTTATCTTTAAAAATAGGATAACTGAGTTCTCATATTTTTAATATAAACAATATTTTTGCAAATTTGAAAAACTAGACGAGTAAATTATTCTTTTATAAATCCAAGCATACCAAATTTCACATTTTACATTCTTGTACTGATTGGCTGTGAAAAATTTTGTTTTCACTGGAAAACTCCACCCTTGGAGGCGTGCTTATTATACTTCTATCTCTCTCGCACACTCAGCTCAAAGTTCCCACGGGGGTACAAAGTCCTCTTAAGTTAATAAGGGGAAATAAAATTTCTTGGGCTGAGTACAAGAGGATCATGTCACTCTGACAATTACAAATTTAAAATTTATTCCATGTTTTGCCTAGCTCAGCTGAAAACAAAGAACAAATAAAATTCCCAAGGAAATTTCGCAAGGGATTAGAAACCACTTACCTAGATAGAGTACCATAACTACCTGCTTACCTAGATTGCGAACCTGATATCTAAATAATGCGACTAAGAGTAATTTCTGAAGTAAGCAGACAAGCAGTGAATGAAGGGATTTCCAAAATAGGTATACAAAATATATTCATTGAAAGGATCATCGTCAGTGGTCACGCTTATATGCGAAGGGTAAACGAAAGGATCCTAGCTTGTAGACAGCAGCTGGCGCTGATTGCCGCCGGGGTTTTCATCTTCTTTTCCTATTCTAAAACTTTGTAACTATTAGAAGTTTTACACGGTTTTACTTACTTCCCTGCCGAAAAGAAAGGAAAGGTTTCAGAAAGTAAACGCTTTCCGACGCTTTCCGAATTCTGCTATGTGAACTTTGCTTCCGATTTCTTTCCGAACGTCTCAATGAGTATATAATAATAATATAATATAATATATAATATATAATTTATTTAGCAAATAATATAAAAACA
>JAUESI010020232.1:0-11906 GCA_032275145.1 Synergus laeviventris | reverse complement strand
TAGCGCGCACTGCCATATTGCTTGACTTTCCACGGGGCTGACGGGGGTAGCCAATCACACGAATGATTTCAAGTAAGGTGAGAGTTACTTCGAACCGACGGTCTGGTTAGCTAACCGCGTTCTTAAAAAGTGTGGTAGAACGCGCAGCTAGATAATCTACGATTAACTACGGCGTTAACTTTAACACTCTGTCACTTTAACCAATGATTTAACCGAGTTTGGTCGAATCGGGCCTAAGTGTTATAAATTATGTTTACTTCGAACTTGTCTTTAATTTCGTGCTCTTAAATGTTCCTAATAACAAACTTAAAATCTCTGGTGATTTATTTATTGGACTTACAATTAAATCGAGTCTTTTAAATAAATTATCACTTGTAAAAGTATATAACTAAACCTTTGATATTGCGAAACTTTGGATCCCAAAAACATTGGCTCCCAACGCTTTCGTCTACTTAGACGAAATCGTCATCTGTACCCAGACCCTCGAAGATCACATCGAAGTAATGAGAGAGGTCTTCGATAGACTCAGGAAAACAAATTTTAAAAAAAGAAGGAAAGAGGTATTGTTTTTTCAGGTAAAAATTAAAGTACCTCGACTACGTCATTGAGGAAAAAGGGCTTCACACAGACAAAGACAAGGTCGCGGCAATCCTGAGTCTCACACCACCAAAAAACATTAAAGAGGCCCGCATATTTTTAGGAATAATATCATGGTATCGCCGATTTATAAAGGTTGTAGCTCGAGTTGCAGCACCGCTCCCACAGCTTTTAAAAAAAAAAGCTCAATAGAAATTGTGGTCAAACATCAATAGGCCTTCGACGAGCTTAAAAGACGTGTCACGTATACGCGATAGAATGGGATCGTTTCATTCCGAACATTAAAACTTGAACATATTATATTTGAGGCTTGAGAAGAATATAATCCAGCAATTCGTACGGCTCTTATGTGGATTCGAATCAGTTGTTAGCCCTGTCATGGGACACACGGCCTACTGAATAAATATTTACTAACCTTCTGAGTAGCTACTACCCTCAAATCTTTGTCACTGCCACATATTCATACATATAGTCATATATATTGTAACCGTACACTATTGACCCCTACGGATTACAACCTTCTGTACAGGACTGCATTCGCATTCTAGCATCCCACATCGCAAAATGTGCAAACGAAACGTCTCCCACGGACGATGTGACAAAAAAGTGAGAATCGTGAGTGGAAGGGTAGTCGAGGAGGTATAATGCAAAACGAGTTTGAACAGTCGGGGGCTCGAGAGCCAGGGGTGAGCATCTAAAAGTGTTCTCGGGGCAGGACCTGCAGTTTACTTTGGTATCTGAGTTCTGATTCGCTTCCTGCTTAGGAGCACTGGGCAGACCAGGGAGTTTAGTCTTCAGATCGAGGTTGGACGCTAAGACTAAGACTTTGACTCGAGATTGTGATGTAAGACTAAGAAGTTTTTTTCTAGTTTTCAAAGACTCCTCGACTTGGATAAGTTTGTAAAGATTGCACACCATCTCTCTTACAATATCGACGTTTAATTGCACAGGGAAAAGAATTATAATAGGTGAGAATATTTAGTAGCATAATAAGATGAGACTCGTGAGCCTATGGTAGGCATTTGAAGAGTGTTTTCGGGGCAGCACCCGCAGTTTACTGTGGTATATGAGTTCTGATTCTCTCTTAGGAGGCGTTCACGGAGTAGGACCAACGGTTTACCGTAGTATCTGAGTTCTGATTCGTTTCGTGCTTAGAGGCACTGGGCAGGCTAACGAATTGAGACAAGGATTTAAGACTAAGAAATCTGTTTCTAGTACCCAGATACTTGTCATCTTAAAAGAATCGGTAAAGATCGCACGCTCTCTCTCGCGAAACGACTAAGTGTACATTGAATGTGAAGAGTAGTGAATTAAGGTTATTTGTAAACATTAGGAAGATTAGTTTGGATACATAATAGTGGATTGGGAAATTATTATAAAACCAGAGATAGGTTTATGATAGTGAACATCTGACTAAGAGTGACTATAAAAGAAAGAACATGTATGCATCTACATTGACTCTATAAGACACACTTTTGATTTTGCAGATTCTCACCCAAGAAGACTGGAATGTTGTTCTCTTTAATGGGATGCAAAAAACATCACACTGGGCTGCACTTTACTTTGTTGCTTTAATGACTTTCGGAAACTACGTCCTGTTCAACCTGCTTGTTGCTATTTTAGTAGAAGGATTTTCATCCGAGGTAAATTAAATTTATAGTTTAGGAATAATTTATTATAAAAGTAAATGTGGAAGTTAATGGCAGATTAAGGCGAAATTCCGATTTCAACTGCATGACAAACTATATTAAGAATACCTAAAACATAAAAAACGAAGTATCGAGTAAAATTAATGTTAACCAATGTAACTAAGTTAAGCCAATAATTACATATTATCTTTTCAGTGAAAAATTGATAACAAATTTCAATTTGTAAATAAATAATGCTGGTTTTATCGAGAGCTCCAAAAGTTGGTTCCTAGAGTAATCTACAGTGCCATATATGACAGAATATTAACAGCATTCATGCTAAAGATTAACTAGCACTAGATTTTCGGCAGCATCGTATAGTGTAACAGGTCAGAGGGAATGTACTCGTATACTAATTCCCAATTTAAGTATTTTCCGCCTGAACTATACTGCAGGACTTCTTTATTCTCCAATAGACTTAATATGGTCAGAGATACCAAAATAACTAACTCCCTCTCACAGGGGATGCGGTGGCCAAGGCCCTTCCCAAAGGGACTGTAGAGTGGGGGCCGAAATATGTTTCCGTTACCATCCCCCCTTAAGAGTGGGTTTAGTCTCTAAACCCTTTCATTAGGTATTATCTTAATATTAGCAATCTTAATAGTACAATCTATATTATTTCCTTCCGTGGGTTTTGTAGTAGCAGGACTATAATGCACAGTTGCGGTTGCGATTACTATTGTTATTACTCAAAATATACCAATTTTCTGAGGGATACTTTCAGGAAGTACTTCAAGGATAGCTTAACCTAATTACTGTAACCAGGTAGTAGTTTGTTCAGTCCAGCTTCGCGTTCGCCTGTCTCTACCGACCTTGTTAACGGCGTTTTTGATGTCACCGATCGACTGTTTCAAATTGTTCACAAGTCCGTAATACCTTTTACAGGTACCGGCTCAAGCACATTCGCTTTCGCTCTCTCCCTCTACTAGCTTACACTTGCGTCACTTCATACGCACAAAACATTTTTTTTACCGTATCCTTCACGCTTAGACATAGTTTAACTTTGTATTTTATAGGGAGAATATATTGAAATTATTGATTATATTAGAGACCAAACCAGTTGTTAACTTTTATTTATTTATCCCTAAATTGGACCTGACCCTTTAAGATCGTCCAAAGTTGCAGCTTCTAGGGAGAGTAAGGCAAAATTCTGAGTAATATGATCTATATGTACATTTTGGATAAACGTAACATCACCACTGTTTATTACTACTTAGTACCACATTCTCATAAACGTTAAGCCTTAGATTCGGTCCAATAACCTACCATTACAAATTCTTCGCTCTTCGCTTGCATTTTTTCTAATCCTTGACGCTTTATTAACATCGTGCCATTTCTTCTGAAGTTCGATTCGCACATTTGGGAACGCTATCCTGTTTCGGAGTATACTCGACAGATAATTCTCTCGGAATAATCTCATCCTCCTAATACTTTGTAAACTCACGCAAAATATATTCTTTTGCATTATTGGATCGAATTTTATTAATTTTTCGACCTACTTATCTTTCTACTTAAAGCTTATATTTTTTTAAAGCATCCAAAACTTTATCACTAGGTTTTAACATTGCAACTTCAATTAGTCAAGTGTTATCATCTACACATGTAAAAAAATACTTTGCTTCGCCCAAAGATTGCAATTCAAATTGTCCACAAATATCTGAGTGAAATGTTTCAAAGGTTTATTTTACTCTCGTGAAAAGCAATTTATGTATTTTTACTTCATCGCCTACATCGCATATTGAAAATTAAAACCTTGATCCATATCTGGTTTTTGTAGTTTATTCAAATCGTTGATGTTTAGGTGACCTTACCTCTAGTCTCATTTGGCGAATGTCTCCTCCTTGGTCTCAGCTGCCGTCGTAATTGCTGTTTCACTCTTACCGCAAGTATCCACGAGATACATGTTCCCTCGTCACCCAGCTGCCATGGCTACAGTGCCGTCTTTCTTCAGCACCTCGCCTTTCTTGCTTTCGAATACGATTCTATATCCATGATTGGTCATTTCTTCCACTGAGAGCAGGTCGATTTTCAAATCAGAAACACACAAAACATCGGTTAAATTCACTCTATTTATGGCACCTTTGTCTTTTAAATTCAACTATTCACTTTCAAAAGTGAACTTTTCAGTGATAAAAGCGAATAACCCCCCTCCCACTTCAAATAGTGAAACTGACATGTTTAGTCGGTAAGCAGCATGTTCATGCCTCGCTGACTGACATAAGCTCAGATTTAAAGCTATTTGAAGTGAGGCCTGAAACTAGAAAACTAGAAAGTTTCGATGAGATTCTGGAATCTTTAGAAAATCTGGTTAACGAATAATTTCTCATCTGCACTACCTGAACTACTTTCGCACGATTCGATTGAATTGAGACTTAAGTCTATATCGTCCCATGAGTCAATTTAAGCATGTGCTTTTATGTTATTTGACCTCTTTTTGGCAGAATAATGAGTGAAGTACGGAATCTGCTCAGAGATTAATCTATCAATGAATCCTTTTTTAGCTCTTAAGCTTAGGTCAAATATAAACAGGCGCCGTGCAGGCAGACAATCCTTGAAATAATTCAACGGTGCTCCAAAGTGTATTTTAGTACGAGTACATTATTCCGAAAGTTAGCTAGGGTTTTTAACATGACACGTGTAACTACCTCAGCATATCGACTTCAAACAAACTGGGATTTGGAAAGAAGCCAGGCGGTCCTTGCAAAATATATTAAACACTCTGCGAGTACATATGACGATTGGGATAGATTGCTTGTGTATGAAATGTGTGCATACAATATATCAGTACAAGAGGCAATCAATTTCACTCCGTACGAGCTCGTTTTTGGCTGATTAGCAAAAATTCCGTCTTCTTTCTCAATGGAAGAAAATTTAGAGACCTACCGATCCTACCTTCGAGAATTAATTACAAGTTTGATAGAGTTGCGTCAGATAGCCGCAGAGAAGAAATACAGGGGAAGAATTGTTAAAAACTACAGTACGATCGTAAAGAAAAACCATTGCGAATTAATGTAGGTAAAGACGTAGACGTGCAAGAAGAAATCCGGCCATGAAAGCTCGCTCTCTATTTCCACGGGTCCTATAAAGTTGTGCGCAAAACTGTGGAAATAACGTGATTCTCGAAGATCAGCACGGGTTGTGATTTACCAAACATGCAGGCAAGACTAAACCCGCTTTGTCTCTTACCCTCAGAATTTGAAACTCTCAGGTGATTTCTCCTTTCCACAGAGAGCCCGGAGAGCTGCATCAACACTAAATTTACGAACATCATGGCCCAAGTGATGGGTCAACTGTAGCAGGCCGGCGAAACATGGAGAACAACAGTTTTCCTCGTAATAGAGAGCACGCAAACTTTTCTGGCGCTCTTTCGACGGAGACTGGAACAAAACCCCAGCTGTTGCCGGTTCATTTATAGGTTTACTTGTTGGCTTTTATCTAATTTTCGAATTGCATCTAAAATTTCGCGTTCTTTTCCTTTACGGTGTTAGAGTCAGGAAAATTTTCCCCACCTATGTCTTAGATAGGTCATGTGCATTTTCCGAGTGGGCCCTCCTCTCAGAAAAATTCAGTTCCTTACGTGCTCTCTAAGGTTACGATTAAGATACGAGACTTGTAGAGGAGACAATAAAGAGACAATTCAGTGATTGACTTGCATTTAGTGCAGTCACTTGTGTTCGTGAATTTATTATTATAAAAACAGCAATTTATTCTTAACAAATTTGCGATCCTGCCAGGATCGGTTTTATCGAAAAAGAATCTCATAGAAACCGATACCCGAATAATAAACCTGGAATTCACAGACTCAGGAAAAGAATTCTACGGAATTCGCAACAAAAGGAACTCCAAGCCATCTACGGAGGCTTGCAAATAATAAAGTAGTAACTTTCCTTTACGAAATTAGAGTAAGCTCTATATTACGAAGGTGAAGGAAAGCAAAAATTCAAAACTTGGAACGGGGCCCGCAATAAAGCGGAAAATGCATTTGCACATCAATCAAAAGCTGCGCCTAGAAACAGGCTCAAAAGCACGAGATACGCTTGGAAAGAGGGAGATAGCTGCGCAAGGCCCTATCCGGCCAGCTAACAGAATCAACAGCACGACACACGTCACCCAGGTAAACAACGGCCGGACCTTGTTTTTATATCTGTGAGAATTATAGATTAATAAGCGAATGTAAATTAAATTTATTCCTAACAAATTGAAATTTTAAAATAGTTTCGAAAGCGTATAAACAACTTTAGAATCGGTTTGTTGTAATAGAACGACATATTACATTCCACTGTATTAAATAGGAAAAGTCCAAAGAAAACAGACTGAAGTGACAAATAGTGACTTATCCTTTTAATTCGACCACTTTTTACCCCCCCCCCCCAGCAATCATGTCTTTCGAAACCCAATTTAAACACACCACCTGAACTCTCAAGCGTACTTGATGAAATACGCAAGAGCATTGGCCAGCAGGTAGTTAATCAAGATAAAATCTCGATAGAAATTGCGATGCTGACACAGGAGAACAATAAAAGACGATCATTTTTCCCTGCCCTCCCTTGTCAGATGCTTCAGTCTGCCAGGGTTTTGCGGAAAACTACGTAATTTATGTTTTATAAATACAAACTAAACTGTTTATTCTACCTATAAACTACATCTCTAACTTAATCTAATGAGGGTGAATGATTATAATAGAATCAGTCGAATGATAATTGAATCTGTGTGAGTGAAGGAATGTTAGTTTTATAATAATGTGAAAATGATATGGCGGATGAGTAACAAAATGTATGTTCAAATGTGTAAATGAGTTTATGTGTATGAGAACGGTAATAAATTTGTATATTTACGGTGTGTTAGAAAGCGACAGTGTGAGTGTGTCCCTATGGTGCGGCGAGTGTTTCGCTGCGAGAGAGTGTGTGAGTGCGCGCATGAGTGCCTAGGTTGACCCTTGAAATACAAGAGGTATGGCGTGTGAGAGGAGGGCAACAGCAAATGGTTGGAAGTACAAGTAAAGTGTCGTCTCCCGTACCTGTCTCTCTCTATGTTACGGAACAGTACGGTGCGGTGAGAGAGGGGGAGGGGAAAGACTCTTGCGGATGCGCGATGTGTAGGCCCGTTGCCTCCGTAAGTCGCGGTCGTCAGTATATCGGTTTCGGTCGCTCGGATCAGTCCTAGTGCGTTTACCGGGTTACGCCCATGTTAGGTCCATGGTTAGTCGACGTAACCCTTCGTTAATCCACGATTAACTGGCACACCTATAATCGTGTATTGAGCGGGAAATAGCACGGCCTAATCATAACCCCGGTAAAGCCTGATTTAAATTAAATATAATTTAAATCGTTATCGTTATCCGATAGATTTATTATAATTATTATTTAATTCTGAAGCAGAAGGGTCGTGAAGTTTTCTACTGCGCGTATCCCATCCAACAGAAGGATTACCTGCAAAAGACCTTATTAGAGTTATACGCCCATTGAATAGTCAAGACGACATGGGCGTAGAAGACTTTATAAAAATAATAAATAGGTTAAAGCCACAGTGTTCTCAGCCCCAGCTACTATTAGATTTTATACTAGCGGGAAAACTTACTGGTGAAGCTGAAAAAGCGATCAAATTCTCTCCAATAAACACATTTTTGGATTTGTATGAGACCTTGCGACAGAAATTGAAACAAACAGGATCGGTCCTGTCAATTAAACATAAATTATACCTCTGTAAACAAGGACAAACAGAATCAATTCAAACTTTCCCCTGTTGTTCTATCAAATAACTAACGAGCTTAAATATGCAGCACTGACTCAGTCGCCCTGCAATGAAAATGACAGAAGAATTAGATTCAAGGTAGAGGAACAATAAAGCCTCAACCGCTACATGTTAAACCTAAAAAGGGAAATAGGTACGCAGGTTAGGTCCATGAAACCAAGTAGCGCAGCTGAAGCACAGAAGGAAGCTATGGAATACGAAATGTGGTTAAGGCAAGCACAACTAGTGAAAAACACCATCCCAATACCAAGACCGTCACCACGCTTCATGCTATGACCCACTTCACCTTCATGCTTTCAAGCCAACACTTCGGGAAGTATGGGCACCAAGGGGTTAAATCAAAATGTACTCCTCTCAGATAGAGCAAAAATGATTTGTCAAATGTATAGCAAAATAGGACATTTTGTATTACAATGCCACTCCAGTAATGGGAAAAATTTTCAGTATGAGCAAAGTCATAAAAGACCGCCCTAAATAAGGAATATATTAATGGCAGATTTGGAACCTTATCAGGAGGAAATGACTTGAGAAGAAATAGAAGAACAGATTCGGTGCGAGGAGTCAGCCGAACCTCAGCCATATGTGCGGTGTACTTAAATCCATTCGAGGAAGAATAAGAAGTGATGGGCAAGAATATCGATTATTATTATTATATACGGGAGAAGCAATAAATATAATAAAGGAAGAATCTTTCCCCAACCAACCAGCTTTCAAATTTAGGAATGATTAATTATTAATTAATTATTAATTTATATATATATAGCTCGCAATGGGCGATGATTTACATTACTCAAACGCAGCATGTTACGTAAATTATTTCGACAAAACACACCTATTTCATTTGGTCGATGATGATTTTCAAGCTCTAGAGGACGGAATAATAGGTCAACCGTTTCTCGAGAAATCTAATCTCATGCTATCACATTCACTCATTTGACAATAGATAATATTAGAACACCGTTAGTCAAAGAAAGAGAATATTTAGCACTAGGATCATCGAAAATATGTAAAATATATCTTAATAAGGAAGATCAACAAATATGGATCGAAAATCAGAACCACATCCCCGAAGGCATATACGCCATTAAACTGAGAGCTGTTACGGTACCTAATCACAATTATACGAAGAAGCCACTAAAGATAACAGATAAACTTGAGTTTGAAAAAATTAGCACAATAAAAAACGTTAATATTCCCATACCCCAAATAAGGGAAAAACCAAATGATTTTGAAAAAATAAATGAAAAATTACAGAAATTCCTTAGCACTTCTAATCTGGAGCACATGGAGAAAGAAAAAAATGAAACCATAATAAAGATAATCGCTAAATATCAAGATGCATTTAGTCTCCCGGATGACCCATTACCATGCAAGAATTTAACAGAGCATGAAATTGTTTTAAACTCAGGAAAAATTATCATCCTAAGATCGCACAATCCTCGAGAGAAACACATGGAATTCGCATTGGAAGAAACACAAAAACTTCTCGCTAAAGGCATAATTAGACATTCACAATCTCCATTTAACTCACCCCTGTGGATCGTCGCTAAGATGGGAGGGAAGCTCAGAACGGTCATAGATTATAGACAGATCAATAAAGATACTGAACAGAACGCTTACCCACTCCCAATGATTGATGACATGCTAGAATAGTTAGATAAGGCAACATTCATTTCGGCGTTCGATCTTAGTACAGGTTTCCTCGAGCGAGAAAACAGAACTCGTTATCATTTTGAAGGTAAAGTAACTAATTATCAGCATATAATCGACTCTTCAGAGATTAATACCAGCACAAAAAAGGACAAAGACCTATTGACAAAGACCAACTACGAGACTGCAAGTTAATCGACGGTCTACGAATTTGTAAAAGATAGCAACCTGATTTTCTGACATACAAACAGAAAACATGTAACGCTAGCTTGGTGAATATGAAATCTGAAAGGAAATGTAAATTACGTACATTTTTACTCCAGCCTGAAACCTATATTGCCATAACGAACGTTTATTTAGTTATTTTCACAAACGTCGAAATAATAGATATCCTATGTGCAAACAAAGAAATATAAACAAGAACTCTATCGATAGGAACCTATAGAATATCAGGGAATAACTATAAAATCATGTCTTCATGGATCTCATTAAACATAAGAAACAAAAAATTAAATGTAACGCGATCTGTCTATCAGAATATAACGTAGCAAGCTAATTTACCCGACATGACATTAATTAAGGATCAGATGATATTGCTATACCAAATTTTATCGATAGTAATACATTAACAAACACCCATCTAATTTTATAAAACGCAGAAAACCTCTTAGATACATTATCTAACCATAAAAGAATTCACACTTGGAAAGAACAAGTCTACGATTGGCTTATATATTTAGGATACTGTTCTCTAGGACTCCTAACTTTTCTAGTATTGTATAAAGTAGGCTTGTTCCATATTCCAGATTGTCGTAATCAATTTTTTCAAAAAACTAATAGGAAATTGTTATAACAAATATAGCTTTGGAAATTCAGGAAGAACCATACACCAAGATGAGGCTGTGCCTATGTTCGACACGAATACCTATGTACCGAGAGTAGTTCCCAGATCATTAAAATTTTAGAGACTAAAATTCATCTAAAAAAGGGGCTTTTAGAGTCAGTGGACTTTCGCCCACCTATGTCTCAGATAGGGCAAGCGCATTTTCTGAGTCGGCCCATCTCTCGGAAAAAGACAGTTTCTCACGTGCTATCTAAGGTTACAGTTAAGATACAAAACTTGTAGAGAAGATAATAAAGACACAAGTCAGTGATTGACTTTCATTTAGTGAAGTGACTTTTGTTAGTGAATTTATTATTATAAAAGGAGAAATGTATTCATTAAAAAGGTGTTATGTACTGCTAATTTAGATATGCCTACCAGGTAGATTATAGTATATAAGGATGAGCGCTGCGCCGCACAAGTTAGTTCTCTTAAGGTAGCATACTCAAAATTACTTTACAACTGAATAAAACTACGTGATACTACCATAATTCGATCACGTTTTTGAAGATAAATACCTTAAAGCCTTTTTCGGCATAACATTTTGACCATCCTGCCAGGATAGGCAATTTCGACAAGGAATATACGAATCCCGGAAAAAGTCACATAAAGGCCTATACTGGGAGTACTTGAATCCACGGACCAGTAAAAGGAGCAGAATCTTAAGGGATTCACAAAAAAAAAGAGAACTCCGGACTTTCTACTACGGTAAAGCCCGTCAACAAAAGAAAGGGTGTGCAACAGACAGCGGTAAACTCCCTACGACGCCCACGATCAGGTGGAAGACGCAACTGTATCAGAAGAAACAAAGTAAATAACGCTCAGTTTCATAGCAGCCAGGAAGCCAGACCAAAGATACGTCATCGGTTTAATTCGTCATTAGGAATCAATTACAGTGAGCTACGGAAACGGTTATTCATTCGAGAAACAGCAATACAAATTTCCACTCGGCCTGATAAGAAGCAACCGTAAGCTACATTCAAGAAATTATAAGCTTGTCTGATTGTACCCGATACATAAAAGCCTCTCTGCTTACGACGATCGGAGACAGAAGTTAAACTTGAGTAAACTTTTTGCCTCTGGTGAGATAAAAAAAAAAAGGTACGTCTTCGTTGAATATACCAGTCATCACAGTACCTATTCTCGCCAAAAAAGCTGAATAGGTGATATTTTTTTTGAAAATAGGTGACAAATAGGTGATTAAAAAAATGTTAAATAAGACAAACAAACATGTAATTCAATGCTCATTAGCTCTTTATAAGTCGAACTAATCAGAACTTTGCTTTTCTACACTTATGTTTATACTTTGGCTCAAATAACATACTATCACATGAGTT
>JAUESI010020231.1:0-11909 GCA_032275145.1 Synergus laeviventris | reverse complement strand
ACAATTAATAATTAATTAATTAGTGATTATTATTATTATTGTTATTAATAATTATTATCGTTACGTTGACGTGACACATACACTATCGTAGATAATTAAATTTTGAATATAATTTTGTGATAGCAAGATATTGCTATCTCATAGGTGACAAAATTCAGTTTCCAAAAAAAATATTTGTTTGGACATGTAATATAATGTTCTCAAAATTAGCCGGAAGTTATACTGGCCTATTTGCTTTGAAACATTTTTACAAGTCAGCCGATTTAGAACATTTCTAAATAGGATGAAAATATTTTCGAAAAATATAAAATTCGAAAAATGTAAAATTCTAAATAATATTGACATTTAGATTAGGAAAATGATAAGCTATTAGGAAATTTTTTGAAAACTTAAAAATTTTGTACATCTATTTGGTGTCTGAGGGATTTGAAGAAAAGTCTGAAATGAGTCTGAAAATCGATTTAGGAAAGTTGGATAAACAATAGTACCAGATGTTGCTTTATAGAGAGGTCGGGTATAGCTCGACAGTATTCAGTGGCTCAACAGTTTTTCGGAATGAGGAAAATTTTTTTGCTGTGAGTAGGCGAGCCAAAGGTCTACTTCAATATTTTTCCGCCAGGATCGGTATAGTTTCTTGTCTCAATATTACTGCTTAAAGACATATAGTTGTTACCATTTTTTTCATATTTAATAAAATGCAACCTTTATTATAATTATAGAAATTTGTTCGTAAAGAATGAATCTACTCTGCTAGTTTTTAAAATTTTTGAAATATGCATTACAATTCGAAAAATTTATCTTTAAAAATTGGGTAACTTTGAGCATTCATATTTTTAATATAAACAATATTTTTGCAAAGTTGAAAAACTAGAAGAGTAGATTATTCTTTTACGAGTCCAAGCATACCAAATATGTCAGAATTTTACGATAAACTTTGGGAGAAAAACGGTAACGACGAAATGCTTACAGAAAGGCGCTGTACGCTGCCCTCTTAAGTTTTAAAAATAAATGTGTAGGAAATTAAATTGTAAAAATAGTACTAGGTAGGCAAACTCGTTTATCACGCAGGTCAAGACTTTAAGGAAAAATGGTTAGATTTTCCTAAAGTGATCGTCAAACCGTGTTCGAACGCAAAATATTCTCTTGGTGGTTCTAATGTTTAGCTGTGGATTATAACAAGGAGAAAAGTCACAGTTGATAAATTTGGTATTTTTATATCCTTAAATCGTTGCTAGTTCCCAATTTTAGGCCCCACCATGCTCATGAAAAAACTGACACACGTATAAAATTTTTTGAAATTGACATCATCTATTTCAAAATTTTTTTGGAGATTTCAAAATCAGTGGTGATTTACAATATATTCTAAGTTGTAATGCGAACAAGTAAATATATATTACCATATAACAATAAAAAAGTGTTGATTTAAAAGTATAAGTGTTTACTTAATCTTAAAGCATTTATTGATATTATCACTGCCGAAAAATTATAGTCAGAGCAAATAAAGTTAGATTATAAAAGACGACCAATGCTCGGAATCTTCCATTTGGTACTTTCTTCAAGGCACCAGTTAAAAAATTAATTGAACAATATTTTTTTTTCAATAAAATTTAATTCAGTACGTAATTGTTAAAAGTGTAACCTAGGGAAAGAAATGGCAGAAAAAATATATTTGCATTTCTTGATCCTCTGTGGCATTTTATGTCAAGGAATTATCGCGTCATTAGCCGGGAAGGATACCAGTAAGTAAAAAGATGTCTACTATTTAGATTTAAACGCAATAAAGCTAATATGTGTATGGTATCAGCTGTCAGAGAAGTGTACTAAGAGATTAATTTATGAAATACTTGCAGGGGAATCATCGGAAGTTCTCGTACGTAAAAGACGTGTAATTAATCACTTGCCGGGTGGATTAACTCCAACGCGGATTGAAACAGCTAATTATCTTGTAACCATCAAAGAAAATAATCGTGCCCATTGTGCAGGTGCGATACTGTCGCATCACACTGTCCTTACTGCTGCTATCTGTGTTCGTTTGCACGTAAGCCAATACGCAGTGTTATCTGGTTCAGGATATCCCCAACGTAGTGCTGTTCACAACGTAACATCATCTAAAAAATATGACGGTAATCCTCCACATCAACAATATGACGGTATTGCCTTGATCACCGTTGATCCTCCTTTCGTGTATAAAAGAACATGTTCAAACATACTGTTACATCAAGGATATTTAGCGGCAGGCACAGAGGTTACTGTTAGAGGTTGGGGATACTATTATCCATTACGGTAAGTAATCAATAGTATTTATTACCTAAATACATGAATGTAACTTATAATTTATGATTGTAACTTTTAACACGTCTATTCGAATTTGTTTCAATCTCCTGATTTATATTCCAGACCATTTCTAAACCTATCTTTTTCAATGCCTTAATTCTTATCAGTCTCAGGTTAACTCTTTTCTATTCAAATCCACTATTGTCTATCTCATTTAGGTTCAACTATTTCGTTTTAAAAAAGCAATTATTTGTAATCAGTTGAGACAGAGAGAGGGGGGGGGGCAAGATGCTTTACACCGATAGAAGGTAATCCGCGCCTTCTGAAATTTTCCCAATAGATGGATATGTCAATTGAGTTTCTTATCCAGTATGACTACTAGATATTGTACCTTCTCGGCATAGGGAACCACCACATTTCCAATCGAAATATCCACCAGCCTTCTAAGTTTATATTTCTTAGTGAATACAAGAACTGCCGTCTTGTCCGCTTGAAAGCTGAGGCCCTTTCCCTCACACCATTTAAGGGTCTTTCTCAGAGCTCTCTGTATGGACTCTCTGAGTGTTTCTTCGTACATGCCCTTGACCAGCAGGCAGATATTATCTGCATACCCCACAGCACTCGAGAGCACGTACACCTTCATTATTCAGTAATTTCAAGATACTATCCACTACCAAACACCATAGAAGTGAGGACTGCATCCCGCCCTGAGGGCAGCCTTCAAATACGCTGCCCTCTACGGATAATCGCTATCGGCACTTCAGGATCACCGGGTATACACCATTCGGTCCCGGAGTCTTGTAAGGATCAAAGGACTCAATCGCTAATCTGACTTTAACTACCTCTGCTACCAAGCTCCAAGATTTCTCTCCTTCCCTATGGCGGGTAAACTCCCTCGCCTCTTGGAGATCGGAAAAATCCGGAAAGTTGTTTCTCATTAGCAACTGGAGTTGCTAATATTTTCTTTTTCTTTTTCTAGACATCGGAGCTCTGCTCCCCGAGAACTCTGGCTCGCGCGGTGAGTCTCCCAGGCCTCTACCATACTTACCTTTTTGGCCCTATTAAAGTGCTTCCGAGTCTCCCTTCCCCCTTTAGAGAGTTCAATACTCCACTTGAGCTTGCGTTGCTCAGTGATCACCCTTTTAAGGGGACAGTTTTCCTCATAGGTGTTTTTGGATTCCTACGCCACTCAGCCTTTAGTTTCACTCCTACCAGAGCGGCTCTTAAAAGTCTATCATCTGACAAGGTGGATTTATCGGAAACTCTCCATTCTCTAACCCTTGATCTCAATCTCGGATTGTATAACGTAAGATGTAGGACCTCTCGTCTGTTTACCGTTACGAACGTTGGCTCCGAACCCTCGTTGAGGATTTCGAGATCTTCCCCTATTAGGTATTCTAGGAGCTCCTCCTTTTTTTGGTTACCATCAGCAGCTTCCTTACCTCCATCGGAGGTATGTCCTGATCATGCGCGAAATAAGCGGATGCTATAATTAACTGTTTTACCCTACCTCCCTGCTTCGAGGCACCACGGAATCCAGCTTCCTTAACCTTCATCGGTACAGTCCCCGATGGAGCCGATCCAGCTTGAGCCCTAATGGATACTAGATCCGGTTGAGTCGGTGGCCCTTTCCCGGGCCAGAGGGGTTTCCACCTGTGACGGGGAAGATGTGGAAGTCACGACCTCCGTTACTGCAGGAGAACGCCCGGTATCCTGCAGGAACCATTAGCGACACTGCACCCTCAGCATCACGCATCCCTATCTGCACGGTTTCTTTACACATTGATTTGGAGCAGGAGGAAACTCTCAAAGAGGCTTCTACCCGAGATGCCGCTACGCAAGGACACCCTGAGGGGTCGCTTCTTGGTTGTCCGATATCTGCAGCCCCTATTAGAGGACAACGAATATATGATAGAAGAGATAGAGAACTGGGGATTCAAAGAGACTGGCGTGGGTCAGGATTGATATGAAGATAAAAAGAGATAGGGAGGATTGGCGAGAGATATAAAGGGATAAACAATCGTTATCCATTTCTTTCTTAGAGATAAAAGGAGATATAAAGGGATACGATTTCTATCTCTTTACTTCCAGCAGGGATATGTTTAAAATGCTGTTATTGTAATTTTTTTTTCTCATAGTACTAAATGGTAACTAAATGAAAATTTTCCATGTTCAAACCATTAAGAAATGCTCGATATCCAACATTACTTTAAGAATTTTTGTTTTCTCTGATTTCAGACGTGGACCGGAAGCGCAAAGGAGACTACGTACTATCAATTTACCAATAATGAATCATACAGAGTGTCAACATGTCTACCGAACTTACCTTGTTATCACGGAGAAACATATTTGCACTTATCATGAAGATCAATACTGTGCCCACAGTGATGCTGGTACTCCTTTAGTTTTCAACAATAAAATTGCTGGAATATATGTTTATAAAGGAGATTTTCCAGATCAAAAAAATCCTGATGTCTTCATAGACGTGCAACGTCCTGAATACAGTGCATGGATCAGGGAAAATGTCGCACCATGAGTTTGTGAAAACTCACAGATTCCCACATAATAATCTACATTTACCACGTAATTGGCACAGAAAAAAACAAAGACAATACTATAATGTTACTGGATATTTATTTCATTTGAATAACATTTTATTTTATTTAAATAAATATTTTGTTTAAATTAGATAAAAATATTGTTTACATTAAACATGTTTTAAAAATAAATTAATTTTAGATACTGTTCAAGTGAAATAAATTTGTTGTCTAAATGAAATCAGTTTCTTGTTTACATTAAAAAATATTTCTTTAAATCAGTTATACATTTGTTTAAATTATGTAAATAATAATTTTGATCGGAAAATATATTTGTTTCCTTTTATCACTCTATTTGATTGATTTGTAGGCGAGGGATTTCAATTTAAAAATAACAGCTATTCGTTCAATTATAATTTTATTATAAAAGTTTTCATATAAAATTCATGGAACAAATGAAACATGGAACATATTTAAATAATTGAAAAAACAATACATTATTTTCCTAAATCGATGTACAATAAAAAAAAACAAGAACTTAAATTATTTGTAATTATATTTTTCTATAGAAACTTTTTAACTTTCTTAGAAACTATAATAATACTTTTCATCGCAGTCTTCTATTATATTTTATATATTATATCAGATTATATTCTATTATATTTTCTATACATCAAATAGCTTAGCTTTAAAAAAATACGTATTGAATGACAGTTAGTTTCTTAATTAGTCTTTTCTTAAAATTCATTGTAAACTACGTAGTAATTTCCGTCTGCTGAATTTTTTAAGGAAGTCGGAAATTTGATAAAAAATGCTTCGAAACTTATTGAAGTTAAGTCACTAGTTAAATCAATTTCATATGCACAAAAGTGTGTACAAAACCCCAGAGTTTTCAGTTTCTTCACAACAAAAGTGCATTTTCGTTCAGAATCAATAATAATGTTAATAATCTGAACAAATTCTGGGATAATGTAATCATCAGTTGAAGCCACTACTACCATATGTGGTTTGTAAGTTATATTATTAATTGTAACCCATGAGACTGTATAATAAACAGAATCAATTGCAATCTCAGTGCGAAAGAAATGTCGAAAGCGATTATTAAAGTCATCATGGCTAAGAGTTTCTGTATGACCAAGAACCATTTTAGAGATAATAGAATCTTGACACATGAAACTATAACACTGCTGCATTTGATGTTTCTTTGCTACGATCAATGGAAGATTGACACACGAATTTGATAAATGAGCTGCTATTTTCGAAGGTCTATGTTTAGTTTCTGTTATCATACAAGATACGTTTATAGCAGGACCTATATTCAGAATCAAGCCATCATAATGAAGAATAAAATGATGTTTAGGTTTTAAATTTTAAACCTGTTTCTCGAAAGTCAATGTACAATTCCCAATGTTTATCATTTGAAGGTACAAGCTCTTCAATTATAAGCCCAAAATACTTTACTAGTAATATTTTTTCTGAAGCAGATAACCCTAGTTTACCTGTTTCTAATTTATCTTTTCTTAAGAATGGAAAAGCGTTACTTTCAACTAGACCAAAATTGAATCGTAGTATTCTGCCGTTTAAATTTTCAAGAGTGAAAAGCTTTATTCTTATGTAATACAAATTTATCGCACTTAAGTCGAATTGACAAACACCTTCCCAAAAATCGTGCATTAAGTCAAGGAAGCTGTTTTGAAATAAGTGATATGATGGCAAATCATTCCAAATACAGTAACTATTGATTTCTGTTTCAGAAACATTATTTTGTCGAAGATCCTCCTCATATTCATCGACTGTCCGAAGTAAATTCTTATCTTCAGTATTTTGCTTGTGTAGAACTTCTTTTCTAACTTCACAAATTCGACAAGGGTAATTGGCTGAGAAGCTTTCAACTAATCTACTAATCCTATGAACTCCCAAACTATCACCTGTTATGAGAACGCAAGTAAAAAAATCGCAAAACGTTAATCATTAATCCTTTGATTTCCAAGTCTATTAACTCCTTTAAAAGTTTTCTGAATGTAGCCCGATTTCCGAATTGTTCTCTGTCTCCGTCGTAAAATAGCAAAGTTGAAAAAATGTTTTTTAATACTGCTTGAAACTGAGGTGGCAAAGTATGAATTAGTAAATATACCGCTCCTAATGATTGAATTCCTGAGTGAGAGCCCATTGGATTTTTCGTTTCATATCTATCGTAGTTTACTGCAATTGGAATCAAAATTTTTCCGGGATATTTTTCCTTTATTTTCCCCCATCCTTTTCCGTGGACTATATTAGATATGTAATTGGGATCCGCCTCTTGTTCTAAGTACTTCATATAGTCTAAAACGAACTGTAAAAAACCAGGCAATTCAAGGAAGCATTTTAAAATTTTGTTGACCGAAATGAATTGACCTATAATGTTTTTTGGTTCTCCAACTGTAATGCCATTTTCTAATTTAGCAGCAGCAGCTTGCTCTAACACGAAAGGTTCAGGCTCAATGAAGTAGCCAGTGGATTTGAAAAATTTTAATCTCTTGTATTCCGTATCGAGATCTTGAAACAAATTTTCACAAACATTCAACATTAGTTCTACATCTTTTTTATCGGCTTCAGTGATATTTCCAGAATTAAATATTTTTTAAATTCTATCTTTCAGAATAGTCAAATGACCCGTGTTATTAAAGTCTTGAGTGTAATCTACAATAGTCTGAACAACACTACGTGGTATCGAATTATGATTATGTAATTTGGCTAGAAAACTTGCAGCAGAGTTTTTCACGAGACTTTTTAATTCGACTGGTGTAATTGCTACATGAATCAACGATAGCAACTCATTGGATTCGGATTCTTCAATTGTTGTTTCCAATGTGGGCAAAAACATATTATTAGCAGCCAAGTTTGATAAATTTATTTCATGCTTTTTAAGCAAATGTTTCTTAAATGCTTTTATATCTTGAAATTCGCTTATGCAATTTCCTTGCTTGCATTTATAACGATTATTTAAAGCTACCGTATCTTGTAGATTGAAATGAGTTATTAAAAAAGACGATGTGGAGAATTTTTCGCCAAGGCACCTTAAAATGGTATTAACGCCACTAATCGTCTTGTCCCATTCAGTTGTCTGCTTATAAATCCCAAGCTGTAACAACATCCAGACTTGGTCGCATGCAACTGGATATTCTGCGTACAAAACGTGAAAAGCCTTGTAGCATATGTCCACTGGATTCAAAATTTGTTGGGTTTTATATCGAATGGAATCAATATAAACATAGATGGAGTTGATCGCCTTCAAATTTGGTCCAACAATTACAATCAACGGCTGCAATGTCAATCCGAATAAGTGATGCTTCTCCTGCAGGTCGTCCAGTTGTTTATCAATGTCACCCTGTACCTGAAATAGTGAATATGCCGAAATAATTAGCTTTGCTATATTGAAGAATTAGATACAAAAAAAGGACAATTTTCCATTGACGCATGGTCGATATTGCATGGTACCAAATTTCAATTTATCCTCAATTTCTACTTTTTTACATTTTTGACATTTCTGTAAGACACTTGACTTGCTTTATAACATTATTGCCACATTAGAAAAAGAGGTGCTTACAATGTGTTCGAAGTTTGTAATTACAGTAAATACAATGATATTATGTGTCAAATAATGAAATTCATTTTAAAGAAACTACCTTGCTCTTAATTTCAGACTGTTACTTTTCCCTTTAAGCAATTTAAAGAATAGACAATTTATTCTCCGTAAACTGAATTGACATTTTTCTCTCTAAATAATAATTAATTGGTAATTCAAAGGAATTTATATAGCAGTTAAATTCTGTAAACTTTATAGATACTTCATCAGATTTCTAAATCTTTTCTAAATTTTATATTCGTAAATCTACACTTAAAATACAGGTTATATTGCATGCATCAACACATGCAAATACATATTTTCATTTTAAGCACTAAAGATTACATTACAGATGACGGCCTTCGCAACTTTTTCAATTGCTAATTTGAAGACGATACTAAATGGAAAATTTCTGAGTATTTGCCGTCTTTTATAATCTAACTTTATTTGCTCCACGAATTTAATTTTTCTGCAAAGATAGTTGACAATAAACGCTTAAGTGTCACAAGTTATGCAATAAGAAGATTTTGAAATGTTTACAGCTTAAATTTTTGTCTTTGTCTCCATATAAACCGATTAAACTTACTGAACACTTCCAAATTTTGGTCGTAAATGAAAACTGGTTTACCTGCTATATATCATAGATATGCCACGAAAAAAAAACTGGATAGTCAAACTAATTATGCCTTTTTCATCATTAAAAATTAATCATAATAAATTATTTAACTGCTTATTTGAAATATTTCTATGAAACTGCAAATTTCGGAATTTTTTTTCTAAGGATAAACCTTTATTAAACATTCATTCAACTGTAAATGTAGTATTATACATTTAGAGAAGAATATAATTACCTAACATATATTAAAATTTTATTTTATAGGAATAACAGTTACATGATATGAATTTGAAAAACTCAACCAATTCTCCTCAAATCATATATATTTATAAAAAGACTTTCGCTACATTTTGTAAACTAAATAAATACTACACCAGTCTTTTACGTTATAAACAATAATAATTATTAGATTTTTTTCAAAAATTCCTACGTTTATTGTTGTATAAATGTTTAATTTTGGTTTCGATTTCTAAAAAAAAATATCGCATTTATAGTTATACAGTACTGATTTAAAGAATCGGTTAATTACTTATTAAATTAACTTAGTAATTAGCAATAATACATTAATTAATGGTTTATTTGAAATATTACTATAAAACTGCTTTTTTAAAACCACGATTTCGCCATATTTCGAGTTTAGACTTATAGTGTTAAAATTATGGTTAACGAAACAAAATTCAATTGACGACGAATCAGGACTACGAAAAAGAAGGCTTCACGATTTTGAATCTTTTTATAATAGGAACATACACTTCAAATATAAGTATAACAAGTTGTAGACTTCTATCTTTTACACAACAGAAGATCCGTGCGGAATTAGAGTTAGCGTAGAACTGAAGATACTCGCCCACGCAGGAGCGTCCTTTAGGTTCTTGCCCCTCCACTTAGAGGGTTGGACCCTGTCTTCTCGTAGGTTCCTCCCTTAAATTTCTTATCTACTATTCTAAATTCTAGTTTCCTCTTCCCCTATTTCAATTTCCTACATACTTCTAAACTTTAAAGTTATACTAAAGCATGCATTCTTTATTTAATATCATTTGCCTAAAGTTTGCTTAATTACAAAAATCAGTTAGTAATAGTTTCTTATGCTTAAACAATGTAATAATTAATGGAAATAAAATATAAATGATAGGATTAATAATCGTTAATCTCATAATTTATCACTCAGCTTGTTCATATTAATTGCAACTTATTATTATTTATGCCTAATCGATCTCTCGTTAGTGTAGTTACATTTATTATTATTCTTTTATATAATTAAAACATTTTTTATCAAATCAACATTATTCATATATGCTGTTAAATTTAGGATCTTATATTTTAAAAAGGGAAAGTCGCTATGCGCCCCAATACTTAGTCTCAGAGCTATATATATCCTTTTTTTTAATTCTCAAAACTCGACATGCGTTTACTTAAGTTGACGAAACCCAGGACTCTCACGCATCAAATTACTATAGGACCGATAGTAAAAACTAGCCTTTGTCGACAGGCTTTCTATGATTTTTATGACTTTTCATTTGGCAATCAGATTTGACCGTTCTTTGGTTTATAGCCCGCACAGGATGCCCTTTTGTTTCCCAAACTCAAGTGTTCCTCGGGACCAAACTCGTAAAATTATAAAAAAAACTCTGGAGATTTCCGTTCGTAAATCGACCCTGGGAATTTCCACTTTTCCTTGAAGAATCGTTAATTTGTTTTCTAGAAGAGCTAACACGAAATCATTCGTGTAAAGTTTTATAATCAAATATTTTAATTTGAATTATCGCGCAAGGCGCTGTTGCGCAACGATGAAAGTAGGAACTAAATCTACATTCATCACAATGGACACCTAACTTGGTAATCTCACGCACTCCACCCACTCGATCCTACCCAGCACTTGAGCTCGGGGGGCCAATTTCCGGCACAGGAGCAAGATGGCTTGCAAAATTGGGCCTCTACTACTATACCGCAGATATGTTCGGCTAGGGAGATGTCCCATGGAATATGCGTGGCTCCGTGAGAGGTACATACATAAAGATGTCTAGTCAAGAGTATTGTCCTGAGGATAAGGGTATGACAGTAGCCTGAGCGTCAACATGGCCCCAGAGGGGCCCTTACCCGATAAACTAAACTAAATTGATGTCCTGGATACTATCGATGAATATCTAGTTTTCTGCGGGTATGCACCAAGAATGCGTGCATGGGGCTAATCATATCGATAGATTTCAGTGATGTCATTATATGATGATTGCTATTAAGTTAAATTGTACGTGATTGTCTGCTGACGCACTTGGTAAGCCAGGTGCGAAGGGCCAGTCATATACCAGGTGTATAAGCTTAAATCCGCTGTTTGTTAGGCAAAAGAAAGTTGTTTTTTTTTGCAGAAAATAAAAAAAATGTTATTCTAAGTATTTTCCCTCGCTTGCTATAAATTTTCCCCACCACTCGTCAAGCCACTTTCCGACGTCTTCGTACGAATTGAAGTGTTGTTCAGCGAGCGCGTGGCCCATCGACGAAAACAGGTGGTAATCAGAAGGGGCCAGGTCTGGTGAATAAGCGGGATGAGTAACCAGTTAACCTCCCAGTTGAGTGTTTTAAAATATTTTTGGACCATTTTTGACGTGTACGATGGGGCGTTGTCATGAAGAAAAATCAGCTTCTCATGTCTTTCTTCATAATCCGGCCTTTTTTCACGCGAAGCACGACGCAATTTGATTAGTTGTTGGTGGTAGCGGTGAGCATCGACAGTTTCACCAGGTTTTAATAGCTCATAATAGATTTTAATAACTCATATTAGACCCTGCTGATCCCACCAAACGCATAGCATCGTCTTGCGTCCAAAGCGATTAGTTCTTGAGAAAGAAGTTGATGGTTGTCCGGGATCGACCCACGATTTTCT
>JAUESI010020230.1:0-11916 GCA_032275145.1 Synergus laeviventris | reverse complement strand
ACAATTTTTAGAATTTATTTATAAAATTTAGAAGAAACATTCCTTATAGTATTCTTGTTATCTCAGTTAACAAGAAATATATTCAACTTCATTTATAACAATATAATAAATTATTTTCTAGGCTATTGGATAATTCTCTCCAAAAAACGTTTGAGTGTTTCGTTTATCGAGAAAAGTTTGAGTAAACAAAAACTTCCTGTGGAGAAGTTGTTCAAAAAGTACAGAGAAATTTTCTGCAAAGGTTTTTTTAAAACTGTTATCTGTGATAGCAAAATCCTCCTGTAACACGTCAAAAGATGTCCCGAGTCCGCATATCCACGCATAGAAAATCAGTCGCGCGCTGCGCTTAAAGTTTAGCGTTCGCATTTTTTTAATTATTAATTTATTTTAAAAAAGCCTTTGCAGAAAACTTCTCTGTACTTTTTTGAACAACTTCTTCACAGGAAGTTTTTGTTTACACAAACTTTCCTCGATAAATGAAACTCGCAAACGTTTTGTGGAGAGAATTATTCAATAGCCTAGAAAACAATTTATTATATTGTTATAAATAAAGTGAAAATGTTTCTTGTTATCTGCCATAACAAGAATACTATAAGAAATGTTGCTTCTAAATTTGATAAAGAAATTCTAAAAACTGTAGATTTGAGCACGAGTTGAAGACAAAAATCGAATTAAAATTTTACTTTTAAAAAAACACGTCTTTTGCAATTTGTTAAAAATTCAAAATCGATAAGATTTTCTCGCAAAGGAAAAAAAGATGCGGAATTTAATTATCCACGATAGTGTATGTTTCAAAATTAAAAATTTCGAATTTCGATTTTTTGTCGTTAAGAGCGAATTTTTTTATGCTAGCTAAATAAAATTATGTCTGGTTCTTGCATGGGGACATTCAATTGTCCAAGCAGATAGGTAGACTATAAGTCTGAAAGAGATAAACAGTGAAAAAAAACTTTCCATCTCTTTTACTCTTATGGTCTGCCTGCCTGCACCGGGCAGGTAGACAGAGATATAAATGTACCATAATCATTGTAATTCCTTTTGGAAAATGCTACAACTAATAGTTATTCTCATATACTACAAAATAAAGATATATTTGTAAGATATATAATAAGAGACCGAGATATTTTTCAGTATGAATGGTGCAGAGTTTTTTTCAGACATCTCTTTATAACCAATCATTTTCTGATCACAGAAAAGGTTGAGAAATCCAAAGCGTGATATTATGTATTTCAGCTCTACAATAAAAAATTAGGCTTGAAATTAGACAGGTGATTTTGGGTTTATGCATTGGCAAAAATATTTTTAAGGGTAATTCGAGATAACATATATATATATATATACAGTTTTAAAATCTATATGAAGATATATTTTAAATCTCAGATACTTTGCAATGAATATTACCTAGAATAAGAATAAAACTAACATTTCTAATTATATCGGGAAACACGAAAATCCTTTAAAACATAAAAATCTCGTTTCCCAAGCCACATCTTTTTGCCGAAAAATCAAAATCTCGAATGTATAAACGCGTTTCATTGAATATCTCGGTTCGCTCCAAAATGCATTCTATTTTCTTTCTAGTATCCTCACCAGTGCCTGTGTGCGTCGCGTATGCATGCATTTGCGACTAGGTAGTAGCAGGTAGTAGGTCTGAGATTTAAGAAAGGGAATGTAGAAACTGACTACATTTTGGACATTTTGATTATAATTTCTATGCTATTTGCGGACATTGCTACACGATTTGGCCAACAGAGGCGCAACTACACTAATAGCTGGGCTTCCTCTGGGCATATTTACTCTCAGTTTCTCTCTGGTATCAATATGTCTGTTTGCAATTGCAAGTACATGTAATCCCGAAGATTTTAACAATTGAACTCCAACCATACTCGGTTGCGCATGCTCATAATTTTCAGTGGAAACCGTAGAATCATTTAACGTACTATAGAATTTGTCTATCGATTCTAAGAGTTCTCCTTTAGAGTCAAAGTACTCATAAGGAAAAATATCTTTACGCGTCTACAACTGAATTTTTGAATCAGAAAAATCAGAGAAAACAGAATGTAGTTCTTTGTATTATGAAAAAAGCGGATATCGTTCGTCAATCTTGATAATTCAAGTTACAATTTTCATGAGCAGGTCCACGATATTTCCCAGTTAGATGACAATCATCTCGCACTTTTTTATTTTCGGGTGCTATTGTCAGTTTACAAATGTGACGAGTTGCACTGTCTCTAAAAGCAACCTTCCACTGAGGACGTCCTTTTCTCTTCAGATCTTCTGAAGGGATCACTATCAGCATAGGCTACAAACGGAACCTTTTCCTTATTTTTGAAGTTCTTAAATTCAACAAAATTTTGTTCAAATTTCGATGGTATGATGCAATGATTCATCTTTTAAAAGTTTCTTCATGATCAGATAATTTTTCTTGTGTTGAAAAATAATGTAGTTATCGATTACGAATATGTGTTTTACCATTTTTTTTCACAGTTGTTGACTAACTAACATAGACGGGTCTTTAGTCCACACATAGTAGAAATTTTAAAATTCAATGCCTGCTTCATCGAACCCATATACATCATCTTCAAGATTCTCATCGGAATACGCAGCTTGTAACAAAATACACAGCCAAAGATTAACATGTCGATCTTGCGTTTGTAATGTACGATGAATAGGCATAACAGTATAATTATTACATTTCCGTCTACTAAGACCATACACGTTGACTGATACGTCATTTTGATTTTCAAACTCGCCCGCATAGGATATATTTATTTACATTTATTTCTAATTTCATGATTGAATGTAATGTCCTATCAGAATCAGTTTCTTGAAATTTTTCAATGTTTTGACTACATTTCAGTGGACCGCCTATCGTTCTTGTCCTCAGAAATGTTGCGTTTGGCAGACGTGATGACTGATGAAGTTGTCTCTGCTTTCAGGTTGCTCTGCTGCTGTTTTTGCCTTTGCTTTCAGGATACTCTGCTGCCGTTGCCCCTGCAAATTCAATAGATGGGGGGGGGGTAGTAAAGTGGGAGGTTTAGTAGCAAATCCAGTACGCAAGGAAAAGTATCGCTTACTAGCACTTCCAGTTGTCTGTCTACCGTTCCACACTGCCTTATATCTACAATCCCCCACTACACACATTACTGGCCCCACTTCGAAAGCTGCACGGCCATACGCGAAAACGTGAAAAGCGCTTGAGAAATTCTATGTCATGTTTGGCGAAGTACCAAGTCAGTCAGTCAGTAAGTGTATGGTATAAAACCGCAATGCTTGAGAAAACTGCTTTACCGAATAAGGGTAATGAATTGGTAGTAAATGGACTGTTGGTATTTACACGGCCGGTAAGTGGCCCAGACTTCCTTAGGGTAATTTAGCATGGAACGGAACCTGTACTTGCTCTGTTGGTAAATGCCCAGAACTCTCCTAACTATACTACATACTAAGTACCTGACTGGTCAACCTTTCAGTACCCTGCGATCTTATACAAAGTCCCAGACTGACCAACCTTTAGTTGCTCTAGTGCCAACCGTTGAGTCTAAACCTTCTAATATAATTACTATAAGTGGCACGAAAAGGATATGAATTACTTGATTTATCTTATACAGCGTACTAGACTTCTACTACTGATCACCAGGGTTTTAAATTCGATTTCTCATCGTGCAATCAACTCGATACTCTCTAGATTTGTTGAAGAATTTCTCTATAATTGATTAAGCCGAGAGAGGAATTTACTATTCAACTGATTTGATTCATCTGAGAAATTTGATACAAAAATATGGATAATAAAAAAGATACATCACCTGTGCCTGGATTTGCGATTAATCAGTATCTGCTGACAATTATTGGACAATGGCCTTATACAAGTAAATTGCAAAGGAGCATTGCACGAACTGTGGGTAATAGTGTCATGGTTTTAGCCAACCTTTCATCCGTAAGTTGATTTTATTTTTTTATGTATTTTATTGTACTATGAAAAAAATCGAAGTGACAATATTTAACTAAATTTCCAGGCGCATTGCTATGTCATTATTATTATTATTATTATTATTCTGTCAAATAAAAATATTTTTCTCCAATTTACTTATTTCCACCGAAAATATATTGAACCTATTTTACAGTTCAGACTCTATTTTATTTTGCACAATAAATTCTACATATATGGGGGATTTCATGTCAAGTGAACCCACTTTTGAAAGCAATGTCATCGGAATACGCGCAATCTTGCAAAAAGTTTAGTCTTATTGGGTAGTAGTTACCACACCAATTTTGAACGAGATCGGTCAAAAACTTGCCGAGTTCGAGGGGGTGGAATTTTGATATTTTGGTCAAATAGCCCCTGTTTTGGGTCCATTTAACTAATCACCTATTACATTTAGAAAATTTTTTAATTTTTTTTTCGACAAATTTTTCTTCAATTTTTCAAAAAAAAAAAAATTTTTTTAATAAAAAATTTAACCGATTTTTTCAAAATCTAAATTATTGCCCAATATAAAGCTAAGGTCTTTTCCTTTGAGAACATTGAGGTCCAAAAATGGGCTGAGACTTTTTTATCTATCAAAACTCGAAACATTCATGACGCTAGCTCCCGAACGTTTTAGTGTCCCTGTTCTCATGATTCCCTCTCGAATTGATGTTTTTCTTTTATTAATGAGCTTTCTCTGCATTTTACAGGGTTCAGTCTGTCATCATTAAAATACCTGCATTACACGGAAAAAAGTGTTCGAGTAAATTCGTTATTACTATATAAATGATAAATTTCGACAAAAAAGTAGCTGAAAATACAATTTGCATTTTTATTTCTTGCCACTTTCTCAAGATTACTATAATGCAGATGATCATTCTAAACCAATAAAATAGTAGAAAATACAATTTATATAAAGTAATGAAATATGTCAAGTAATAAAAACTACTTCTTTTAAACAGTTTTGACTCAAAACGGAATGGCAAGAAGCACATTAAAAAATCTGTCGAAAACGTTTTAGACAAAATTTCTAATTTTCCAAAATTTTCTTGCAATAGGTGATTACATGGATCAGAAACAGGGCCTGTTTGACGAAAATTTCAAAATTCTACATCCTACAATGCGGCAAGTTTTTGACCGATCTCGTTCAAATTTGGTGTGGTAACTATTACCCAATAGGACTAAACTTTATGCAAGTTTGAATAAATTCCGATGACCATATACCAATGTAACATATTTTGAAAACCTTTAATAAGAGTATTTAATACATCATGAATTACCGACCTTTCCACATATTTGTTTGCTCCTTTTTCAAATAAGGAGAATAGAAATATTTATCTTTAACTTTTATTTATTTATTAGATAATATTATGTTCTATAAATTTTGTTCAAACATTTATCATTTTTACCTCCAAAATCTTGTGCTTTAAGTCAAGCAACTATTTTGGCAGTTGAGATATATGCGAGTTTATACGAGTATATTCGTTTCTTACAAATGTCTAGTGCTTTTACAGTCTAATAAAAAATTCTAAATGTGCTATGCAGTAAACAAAGATTTTTAAGAAATTTTAAAAATTTTTATGTCATGAAAAAGGATTAACACAGCTAATTTATCTAAGCGCTCTCGTTTTTTAAATTTGCACAATTATAGTACATATGTCTTATGAGTGAGATTTGAAGAGAGCAGAAGTGCCTATAGTAATATTATCTATTAAATAAATAAAAATGCAAAAAAAAATATTTTTATTCTCCTCATTTTAAAAAGGTGCAAACAATGTATGAAATGGTCAGTAATTCGTTAAATAATGTCCCGTGCAGAAACTGTGATGGAGTTCTCTTGGAGTCCTGATCTGGAAAACTGGTAAGGACCCTACAAGAGAAGACAGGTCAATATCCCATGAAGAATAAAAAGCCATTTTGGTTTAATTAATTTAATATATATATATATATGTATTTAATTTCAAATCGGGAGTATTTTAATGCAAACCAGGCTTTGACACTTTGTCACTTTTTCAATTATCTAAAAGTTTTTTCATCATTTTAGAGAATATTTTATTAACTTATCAGCAGTTATAGAACTCAGTAATTTTCTGAAACCGAAGATTATTCTAAGTAATTTGTTTTTAAATTAAATCAGAAAATATATAATAGTTTCATATCAATATTCATACAAAGCTGTTTAAAGTTCAAGGAAATATATTCGTGTATGTCAAAAATCTGTTAGTTAATCTTTCAATATAGCCATCTGTAATATTTTCATAAAAAGTGAGTGTGGATAATGTTGGGAATTCCTTATTTTTACCCGATGTATGGGATTCACATGAAAAACTTTTCAATACTCTATTTCATTATCAGCAATATCTCGGTTTCATTGCTTTATTTTAAGATCGGGATATCATTGCTCAATAAATGCCTAATTATATTTGAATATTTTTACTAAAAAAGGGAACCCCGACTAGGGCCTTGACAGAGCTCCATTTTAAATAGAGAAAAATAGGTCAATTTCTGTATGGGGTAGGTACTATATGCTAGTAATATGGTTATAAAAGTTCTGGAAAAGTTCGACGCAGTTCCAACCGCCAACTTATGAGCCTTTTTATCATAGCGTGAGTATTAGTAGCTCAATCGTCTCGAATTCCTATTTGAAGAACGCGGACGATTTCTCTGAGAAGGCCTTGCGCGAGACGGAGCACGAGATCCACTCGATGTGGCTTCAAGCCTATCTAACCTTTGAAAAATCTGACGGAGCATAGGCTCGTTAGCATTAGAAGTAAAAGTGGTTTGCGCGACGCTGCCAACTGTTGATTCTGTGATGGCCTTACAGAAGCTTCAGAAATCTGAAAAGAAGCGTTAGTTTGATACGTCTCGACAATTTTGTCAGCTTTTTGCGCTAAAACCTGTAAATCCGTTGCATTCCCGACGGAAAAAATAGCTCTAACATAAGCAGGCAATTACTCGAGAAGGATAGATTTAATTACATCATAATTGCACCCGAAATCGTTCAAATTTCCAAGTTGATTCAGAGTATACGACAGCAGAAGTAGCGAAAGAAGATATAGTTCTATCCTTAATAGGTGTATAATGGTTCGGAGGCCGAGGACGGGTAGACATAATATCTTTAATGCAGGCCAGAACGTCAGGACCGAGAAACTCTATCACGGTATTAGCCTGGGTTATTTCTGTAGTAATTCGTGCCACGTTAAATGAAGACTCCACTTGAAGAAACAAAAGGTTCGGATCATTGGGCAAAAGTTTTGGAATACGCGGATATCGGTAAGCTTCAAAACGATTTGCTGGACCCAAAGCGATATCATCTGCGCGGTCGTCATGTGGCACATTTACTTCGTTATTGGACATCATGATAAATTTAAAAATCAAATAGTTCGCGTACAATAATGGACCGTAGGAAAAAAGCTTTAAAACCATTCACTTTCTGGATAAAAGAAATCTTAGGAACAGATTGCGAATTTTAAACACAATTCGTTCTGGACATTCACGATTATTAAGATAACAAAATTCGAGAAAAATCCTTATGTAAGATAAGTACAATTTAAAAATGCTTGAAAGTGATTACATTTGCTGTAGACACTTTAAAAATTCACAATAGAAGAATGTTCGTTAATACTGTAGCACATTGCATCATATGACGCAATCTAGCAAGAAAGTACTTGAGACACATGTTACTCAACTAAATGTTGATAAATACCTATAAATATTGCTGTAAAATACATAAAAATTGGAAGATGTCCAAACAAAGGATGCAATACAATTCTGATGCAATCATGGTGGCGTCCCCGCCGAATAAAGGCTACATTTAAATGCAGTCCAAAAGATAAAAATTCCTCAAAAGTTCCACAGGTCGAGTCAAATTGTATTATAAGGGGTATAAGGATTAGTTCCAATTCGAAAATCCCCTTAAAATCCTCAAAAAAGTTCTGGATACGAGTGTAGATTAGAAAAAATTTCCAAGGAATGCGACGCAATTGTCGGTGTCATCAATTTATGCATAGTTGAGATCCAACTTCAACATATTTTTGCGGCCTATAATCCGCTTAATTTACTCGTAAGATGAAGTAATTTGAGACTTCGTTATAATGGAACGATTATAGCTTTTACTTTATTAAAATGATAGTCATTAGGCCAAAGTACGGTTCATGTGCGTTACAGACTGGTTGAGAGTTGAGACATAAATCTTTTCATCGTAGAAAGGCAACTCTCGAAATTTAACGAACGAGAACCCCCCCCCCCCAAACTCTGCTAAGTGGTAAGGTTGGGTAGGCTATCCCTACAATCCTTCGGCCAGACGGCTGATCAAGCATCAAGTTGACAGTTCTTGAGAAATGTCATCATCCTGATCATTTATGTGCAGGGGAATATCATCCAGTGTTTTTGTGTGAGTTGGGATTCGTCCTGATATGGAGGAGTATAAGGAGAGGTATCCAAGGCTTGGGAACTCGATTGAACTAATGGACGTTTTTCGGAATAATTCACCTGAATTTCTGCTAGAGTAGTACGGCAACGTTGTACAGTCAGCGCCTCTTATGGTCGGAATGTAGCATATTTTCCGTCTTTTTGATATATAACGTCAACGTTTTGTTTTTATTGTTTTTGTGCTTTCTTTGCGGTGTTTGTATAAACTGTTTTACAAGATTTAAATGTAAGATGAGGTGTTTTATTCGCGGGTGTAACTCAAGTAGTGACCGTAAATCTAAATTTCGTAGAAATGGAGGCAAAAGCCACTTTTTTAATCCACAAAAGACGGTAAGTAATCTTTATCTGAGTTTTGTCAATATTTGTTTTAAAAACGCGACTACACTTTCGGCTAGACGAACGTTTTTGAAATTAATTCATCCAACTGCAGTATCGTGTAGATGTCAGTAGCAAAATTATTATTTATGTTAATAAACAGACTAATTTTATTAAATATATTCGTCCGGTCATTGACATCCTTCTATAGCTGGATAAACTTTTGTTTAATAATTTATTCGGATACTAGCGTTCGTCTATCAGGATGTTTAGACACTTCGTTGTTTGTAACTTTAATGTTATTTTTACTTTAAAGCTTAGACACAGATGTCTCATGATTATTGAAAATAAATGTCTAATTAACATTTTTAAAGTGTTTCCAATGAGTAGATTTATTTATTTTCGTGTATTAGAAACTAAAATT
This sequence comes from Synergus laeviventris, assembly GCA_032275145.1. Classification (NCBI taxonomy): domain Eukaryota; kingdom Metazoa; phylum Arthropoda; class Insecta; order Hymenoptera; family Cynipidae; genus Synergus; species Synergus laeviventris. The sequence continues at coordinate 2,782 of JAUESI010020230.1, read as the reverse complement.
TTGTATGCATTAGAATACATTGTGTCCACAGTGGCGCTGACTGTACAACGTTATCGAGGTGTTTTATTTGTCGTCTGCATGAATTATTACATAAACCTCTGATATTTCCAATGGCTTTGATACATCTCCTTGTACTCATCCATGCGTCCTAATCATGATTTTTGATGTGATTATGATAAGCTGTTTGTTGGTAGCTCACGTACTGTGGCGCCATCTGGTCGTTGGAACTAAGTCGAACTTTTCCAGAACTGTCAGTGCTATATTACTCATTCTCTTAAGATCATGTATTATTCATTCGGTATCACATATGTATACGTAACCGATCTTTTTCTGCAATTCTATTTGTACAAATTATTATTATATTCAATTGAAAATTTATAAAATGAAAGTAATTGCACTGTCGAGTTATTTTTATCTCAGTTTTCTTGTCATACTGGGTGAAAAATCCGCCTGCTCGAACAGAGCATGTCTGTGGTGTGCTAATGCGTCACAATGACAGGAAGTGGATGGAGTCGTCCATACCCGGCCCACATCTCTCACATGCCGGTGTTGAACTTTTACCTATGATGTGTCTGTGTTTCCCTAGATTGTTATGGCCCCTGAGGATTTCCAATACAATCCTAATCCTTAGCTTGTCAAGCTTCAAGAGTTCCCTCGACCACGCCTCTGTGGCCTTTTTCGTGCCGCATGCACCCTGTCTAGTGGGTCGCAGGCACTCTTACGTATTGTCCGCTTCCACTAGACAAGTGCCGCGAACGTCAGCCTGGGCACTTTGATGGCTCCATAGATTCAGATCAGTTGTTTTGAACCGAGTCCCTATCTCGCCCCAATAGCTGCTTTACAGTGCCAGAATGTAACCCGCGCCTTCTGACATTTTACCAGCAGATGCCTATGCCAGTTGAGTTTCTTATCCAGTATAACTCCTAGATATTTGACTTCCTCGGCATAAGGCACCACCACGTTTCCAATCGATATATCCACCACACTTCTAAGCTTATATTTCCTAGTGAATACAACAACTGCCGAATTGTCCGCTTGAAAGCTGAGGCCCTCTCCCTCACACCATCCAAGGGTCTTTCTTAGAGCTCTATGTATGATGTCTCTGAGCGTTTCTTCGTATTTCATCTGCATACCCGATAGCACGTACACCTTCATTATTCAGTAGTTTCAAGTAGTATCCACTACCAAACACTAAAAGGCGGAGATAGAACCCCACCCTGGGGACAATCTTCAGATACGCTGCCCTCTACTCGGCAATCCTGCCAACTCGTGCTGAGAATTCTCTTGCCCAGTGGCCACGTTATGCACCGGGTAATCGACATTGTCAATCCGTGATTCTCCGCTCCCTGCCGTATAGCAGTCCTTTTTGGCTCTATTAAAGAGCTTCTGAACCTTCTCCTTTCGGAGACTTCAGTACTCTACTTGAACCTACGTTGCTCAGTGACCACTTTTTTAAGGGGACAGTTTTCCTGATAGGCAGCCATTATCGCTGTCCTAACCCAAGGCACATCTGGTCCTTGGGAGAGACATTTCTAAAAAGAAATTCTCTCGTGCCCAGATGGGCCTTGAGGTTCCTAGCCTTGATCACGTCAAAATATTTAATGTCGACCCCAAGAACTAGCAGGTTGAAGTTAGCCTTCAGAGTCTCCGCCTTGTGGAACACCCAGTTCCTGGTATAAAGTATCAAGGCCAGTATTCTGCAAGCTTAGCAGCTGCAACTGCTTACTAACCTCCATCTGCGGAGATGTTACCCTTACCCTCAGCTCAATTCGCTTGACGAGCTTCTCAGGGCGTACAAGCCGTACCTGCCACCCGTCAGCTAGTTTCAGGAGGGGCACCGCCTCGCGCATCCATCCAACTGTCGCTTCTTCTTCGCAGACGAAGACGATTCTTCCGTTCCGTAGGACTGTGTCGCGGAACCTAGGGATCTTCTCGAGACTCCAGGAATGGGAGCAAGCGCATCCCCCACGGTCACGTCGATCTTGGCGAGGTTGCCAGCGAGAGCAGCCCATCAGGATCCTAGCTGCGTGGTGGAGCTTGGCTTGGCCGATGAAGCCGCAACGCTCGTTGAGGGCTTAGGAGTTTCAGCCGGGCAAATTTTGGCCCCAGCCCCCCATTCCCCTCCCTTTTGTAGGGGAGCCCCATTCGTCTCCGCATCAGTCTTCTTCCTAAGGTACGCCAATAGGAATACCTTCCTTCTCTGATCACTGCTGATTCTTACCTAACCTCCCTGCTCTTAGTGACCAGGGAAACCAGTCTTCTCCACCTCCATCGGTACAGTCCCCGATAAAGCCGATTCAGCTTGAGACCCAGCAGATACTAACTCCGCTTGAGTCCTTGGCCCTTCCCCAGTGGCCTGGTCCAGGGGGGTTTCTACCTGTGACAGGGGACTACGACCTCCACCTACTCCCGAGGTGGATCCTACACAACGGGTTCCAGTCCCTGTTGCGTGTTAGTTTCATTTTTCTGTTTTTTTCCGTCCCTCGAGTAGTTGAGGTTCATGAAAGACCATTAAGGCCATGTATTACTTATCTGATCTCTACCTTTCTGACATTTTTGAGTTTCCAACTTTAACTCTAAATCCATTGAGATTTCAAATGGAAAATTTCTTTAATTAGAGTTGAAGCATTAACGTACGTTTATATATTTATAAATATTTAAATTTATAAAAAATATATATATATTTTAACATTTTTTATTTAAGATTTTGTTATACACCAGAAGGTGCATATTTCACGGACAGGCGAACTATCGTTGGTCTGAGTTCGCCTTGACATTTTTC
>JAUESI010020228.1:0-11935 GCA_032275145.1 Synergus laeviventris | reverse complement strand
CTCATAACATTTTAATTAATCATATTTCAGGAATTTTTCATTTTTCTTTTTTTCAGGAAATTATTGACACTAATTATATGTGCCATATTAGAATTTTACATTATCATCTAAAAATATGCACATCAATAATACTTTTTGTATTAATCGACGCCTATCATCAAATGCGTGGCATATGCCTCGCACATACGTGCCTCTCAAAAGTGCGACGCATATGCTTCGCACATATGTGCCTCGCATAAAATGCGACGCATATGAACTTCACTCTGCACGCACCGCGTGGCTCGCACGCCGTGCGGGTAACGTGCCTCGCACGATTGTTATCTGGGTGGTTTCATTTTACACATAAATTTTTATAGTTTTTGTATATGCTATTCAGATATTTTTGTAATTATATCCCTAGCTTCTGCCATAGGCTCAAACTTGTACGGAAAATCTCCTAAATTTTTAAATAAAGATTGCACTACATACGTAGATAAAAAAAAGAACAATTAAATATTTTAATAGATTTTATAACATTTGACTAAAATATATCAGCGATTACTTACACTTTGCATATAGCGATAAATGAACAATGATTTGTTTATTTTTCATATAAGAAATGTGTAATATCAATTTTTTTTCTGATTGAAAGTGACTAATTTTGGTATTTGTCTGTAATTTTTATTATTAACAATATGAAGTATAAAATTATTACAATTTTTTATTTTAAATAATCGGTTTCAAACATATTTTAAAAGTGCAGGTGATCTTATTTTATTATTATTTTATTTATACTCATTATAAATGCGCTGGTTTTAGGGCGCACTGCCATTTTTGCTTCGGTTTCCACTCAACTGACGGGGGTAGTTAATCACATGAATGATTTCAAGTAAAATGAGAGTTATTTCGAACCGATTATCTGGTTACTTAACCGCCCTCTCCAAAAGTGTGCAGTGGAACGCGCAGTAGGATAATCGACGATTAACTACGGCGTTAACTTTAACCCGCCGTCAGTTAACCAATGGTTGCCAATGATTTAACCGAGGGTGGTGGAACTGGCCCTTAGGTCCAGTTAAGTGTTCAAGTTAACTCCATAAGGACTTTTAAATATAATAAATATTTTTAATTGAATAATACACTGAATATTGTCTGATAATTTTAAAATTCAGTACAAGTACGTTTTAATAAGCTTAATGTGATTGTAAAATCCAATAATTAATTTGAAATTTAATACGATGTCATAAGTTCCTCCACAAACTCCATATTTCACGACGACACTGCAGTTTTCAGGTTAACGGACGATTAATGTCGTCCCAACCGAGCAATCTTGACTGGTTAGGTTTGACGGTGGTTATAACGTATGTTAACCGGCCGTTAAAAAGTGGTGGAACGCTCAACTAGGTTTACCTGAGGATTAACTGTTTAACCAAGGATGGTGGAACTGGCCTTAAGAGTCGTACAACATGTGATAAGGCACTTTAGAGATTCCTTCGGTATTTAGGTGCACTGTAAAAAAAATCTGTACTAAATTTAGTATACATGTAATGGAAGCAAAAGTCACAACAAGAAACTAAATTTAGTTTACAAGTTTAAAGTAAATTTACTATATGCGTATACTAATTCTAGTATATACGCGTATACTAATTCTAGTTTCAAACAATAAAAAAATATTCCTATGTTTCGCGGATAGAGTCCACTTTTAACATTAATATTAGTGGATATTATTGTAATCATTATTTACACAAATATTTAAATTTATACTTAGTTTATCTTATATAAACCGCTCGCTATTAAAAATATCTTAAACGCTGTTGGGTTTCAAACCCTCTTCACACTACCTAACAAGCATGCCTGCCTACCCAAGGCTACCTACTTAGCCACGCGGCTACCGCACGCTTGGAAATATAAAAAAAAATCTCTACCTAGCTGTATCGGATAGTCAGGGTCGGGTCAAGTTATTTGATGCACTGAACTTTATAAAACTTTTTTATATTTTAAAACATAAATACATTTTATATTATGTTATGTCATTTTATATTATTATGTATATTTTACGGTTGAATTTGAAAATATTTAATGAATAGCAGGCACTAATAAGGAACGTCTGTAAAGACGTTGGATTTCATAAACATGAATAGCTTAAAGTGAACTTTGCATATTTCCAATATTTTGATAATAAATAAATTTAATTCTTAATGGAAATTGTTTAAATAACTGAAAAATAGTTCACAAAATTAATAAATATTCCACTTCACTAGTAGTAATAATTTTTATTTAAAAAAATGAATTTTCGAAAAATATTATTTAAACAAATTGACTTTGTTTAAATCATCGAAAATTAATTAATCAATGTTAATAAATATTTCACGAGTCCAATTATAGCGACCACTGATGTTTACAGCGATCCGCATAAATCGAAACGCGCATGTGCAGTTTTTAGTAAGCACATAGATTATACGAATTTTAGTATCCGCGTATACTAAATTGTATTCTAATTTTAGTACACATCTATATTAATTTTATTATCCGCGTGTATTAAAATTAGTGTACGCATATACTATAAATTTAGTATACGCATATACTAATTTTAGTACACTTGTATACGAATTTTAGTTACAGAAATTGTGAAATTTATATACGTAAAGTAAACTTAGTACGCACTTAATAAATTTAGTATACAGAAGGAAATTTAGTATACCTTGTCTGTAATTTAGTTTACCATGTAAACTAAGATTACAAAGTATAGTGAATCTAGTATACAGATAGGAAATTTAGTATACCGTGTTTGTAATTTAGTTTACCATGTAAACTAAAATTACAAACATTTCTTACAGTGTGTACTTCGACATCAAAGTTAGGCAGGAATTTCAAATTTGAATAAATGATTAATGTTAGAAATATAATTTATGTTATTTTGTTTACCGAATAAATGGAAAATAAAATGAAAGAAATAATAAATTATATTTTAAACCTCGTTCTGTAGATTACATATGTAGTACTCCCTTCGCTCACTAAAGGTCACAACATTTAGAGTATTTGTGGGATATTGGATAGAAACAATACGTAAACTTTCCACTTTCTTGATAAACAACGGAACGGTTTATTACATCATCGCATAAGTACAGTGGAGTACAGCAGGCCTGCACAGCAAGGGGAAATTCTAGAGAAACTACACAATTCTAGATGTGCCGCTTCCACCACCACCGCCGTCTTCTCAAGCGAAGACCGACCCAACTCCTTTCTTAGGTTTCCTTTGTCACAGCACTGGACCTACCAATTTTACGTCCCGAAAGAAAGGAGATGGGGCGGTCTTCGATCGAGAAGACGGCAGTGGTAGTGGAACTGGCACACCAGGAAATTGTGTAATTTCTCTAAAATTTCCAATTGCTGTGCAGGCTTGGAGTACAGGATACCTGAATTGTGCGGAGGTTGGAACGCAATTGCTGTGCGCAGACAGCCCGGCTGACAAAACCAACCACTTGGCTAGATGCAAGAGAGAGAGAGAGAGATCTAACAAGGATAGATATATCAATGCGTTCCCCACATACCCCCCCCCCCTCCTGAGTAAATTTGGCGTATAAAAAAATGAAATTGTAAAATTAACTTAAGTATTTACTTATTTTTGATAGCTTGAACTTATTCTTAGCAAGAGTATGATAAAAAATTACTTAATACAATATACCAAACAAAGAAAGAGGAAACTTTGATGAAATACAAGACATTATGCACAAATTGTGCAGGTTTCAAATTTGGGTACATGGATGCTTAAGCATAGTGCTGATAATACCTAATTTGTTTATCTCTTTTTACTTTTTTCCTCTTTCGTAAAGTTGGACATTTTAGTGCTTAGAATCAAATTAAGGATTTATATCGATTTAAAAAGCTTTGTGTCTGAGGCGAATGCCACCTTTTTTTCTAGAATAGGTCTTAAGAGCGGGACGTTCGTTTATTAACGAAGATGATACAGAATCTTGAGTCAGCGTATTAACACTATTTAAGTTGTCAATATTATCATAAATAAAATATGCTAGTTTCAGTAATTCTACCGATACGCTTTTAACTTGACCATTAACTATTATATGAAAAACTCTTTCAGAAACGCGTTTGACAACTTTATGTGGACAAGTGTAGGGTCTTTCAAGCGCTTTTTAGCCTTATTTTCAAGAAAAACATGATTACAGCTGTACAAATCTTTAAAAACAAATGCGCCCATTTAAAACTGTGCACGACGTTTGGTTCAGTTGTAAAGTCCTCCAGGAGGAAAAATTCCCCTGGTAATCTTAATACTACTCCAAAAAGGAATTCTGCCGGAGCTGCATTTGTGTCCAATCTTGCGTGGTTGTGTAATCCTAGCAATACTGTAGATAGTGCGCGTATCCATTTTTTGTTAGCATGACACATTATTGCAGCCCTTACAACCCGGTCTGATCGCTCAATGAACCCGTTCGCCGCCGGATAACAACTTGTAGTACGAATTCGCTCTACATCAATAAGTGAAAGAAGCGCTGTAAAGAGTCTGAACTCAAATTAGCACCCTGATCTGTCGTAAGGTATTTTGGAGCACAATATCGCGATATCCATGTGTCGTAAAATACTCTAGGAACCGTGTCAGCTGTTATTTCCTTCAGCGGTACTGCCTCAACCCACCGGCAAAATCGGTCAATCATCGTCAAACAATACGAAAAACCTTCCGTCGTAGGAAGAGGTTCAACTATATCCAAGTGGACATGATCGAAACGTCTGTCGGGAGCGACGAAATGGTCAGGAAAAAGTTCGACATGTCTTGAGATTTTAGATTGTTGGCAGTCGATGTGACCGGAATTTACTGTAGGTTGATTTTGTAAACGGTGCGAGATGAGAGTGTGTGGTACGAGAGTTTATTTTCTTCTCGCCTTTGTTCCATTCTAACGTATTAAAGTATCGCTCTTATCTTGTTAATACGATGCGTCACTAGACGTATCGTTGTTACAGAGCGAGCCTCGAAACCTGTCATATTGAAGACACACGAACTTCGTGCTTCTTACTTATCGTGTTTTCTTTTCTTTTACGTTACTTTTAATAGTAAGAGTTTGTGATAATTGCCTCTCTTATAAGGAAAAAGAACTTATAAGAACATGAACAATAAATTCTGATTGTGTTTTGTTGGAAGGAATGGGTGAAATAAAAACACACACAATTATTTCGTTATACTTATTAGGCGAAGGCAGAGAAAACGACTAACGAGAACAAGAAGATAAAATACATACAAAGCACAAACACTTGTGAGTCGGGAATGCGCTCTGTGAGAGACATAATAAAGTGGCACGAAGATTCGAAAAGCATAATTCACAATACCTTCCCTGTTTGAGAACTTCGCGCGAAACATAAAACATATTATATTAAAAATAAACAAAATAAAACTTGCTTAGTGCTCGCATGCACCGAAAAATTCTTTTCTAGTTCTCATTCCTAAGCATTCACGCAAAAATACAAATCTGATTCTTGGGAAAGCTTTTGTGAACAAATCTGCGCATTGCCTGTCTGATGACACAAATCTCTCGACCAATACATTACTTTCGACCAACTCTCGGATAAAATGCAACTTCACGTCGATATGTTTCGTTCACTTGTGAAACTCCGGATTTTTTAAGAAACGAATCGTACTTTGGTTGTCAATAAACAAGCAAGTCGCATCGGTTTGTTCTCGTGTTAAATCTTTTAAAACCTGCCGCGGCTAATGCTGCTGCAGTATATTCGGCTTCGGTGGTGCTGAGTGTGACAGTTTTCTGCCTTTGACAACACCAAGTGACAGCTCCGTCACATAAAAAGACTACAAAGCTGGACGTTGAGCGTCGTGTATCGACATCTCCGGCAAAATCTGAATCGGTGTTTCCTGTCAGAACAAAACCCTTGCTCGTTTCTTCGTAGATAATACCGAGATCAATCGAACCTAATAAATATTTAAAGATTCTTTTGACCGCATTCCAATGACTCGCGTCATGTTTTTCGAGATATTTGCTTACATTGTTTACAGCGTATGCGATGTCCGGGCGCGATACGACTGCAAGAAACATTAATGAGCCGACGGCTTCACGATAAGGAACATTTTCGATCACATTTTCATTCTCAGGCATACGTAAAACTTGATTTGGATCCGACGGTACACACACTGGGTTCGCACTGATCACTTTAAATTTGCTCAAGATTTTTGACACATACGATCTTTGGTGGACAAACATTCTTTTCTTGATCCTGTCGCGCTCAAACTCTAAGCCAACAAAATAAGTTGAATGACCCAATTTAATCATAAATGATTCACTCAATGCATCGATTACGATTTTTAGCGATTCTTGCGATTTTACCGCAACTAAACCATCATCAACAAATAACGCTAAAATAACTTCTTCGTTGTTCACAAAACCACAAAAAATGCATTTTTCACTAGCACACTGCTTGTTTCAGACCATACCAAGCTCTCAACAACCGACACACTTTATTTTCACTTTCCACACTGTGTATTCCTTCTGGCACTTCCATGAAAATCTCTTCCTGTAGTTCCCCGTAGAGGAATGCAGATTTGATGTCGAACTGCACCAATTCAAGGTCCAAATGCGTGACAAGAGAAAGAAAAAGACGAAGAGAATCATACCGAATCACTGGAGCAAAAGTTTCTTTAAAATCGAGACCTTCGACTTGACGAAAACCTCGGGCACAGAGACGGGCCTTGTATTTCATAGGATTCCCTTTTTCATCACAGAGAACCTTGAAAACTCATTTGGAATTGATAAACTTCATTCCAGGTACTCGAGGAACAAATTCTCATGTTGAATTTTCACGATGCGAATCGAGCTCCGCTTCGATTGCCTCTCTCCATTCACTGGCCTCAGCACTATTTAAAGTTTCCTTGTACGAAATTATTGGGTAATCTGCCATATTTGCCTGATATCGCTGTGGAGCCCGAATATTACTCCTCTCGCGAAGTTGATACGGACCTGGCGTTTCTCTCGTCTGCTCCTGTCTTGCATTTAATCCATGTGATCCATCGTTGCTTTCACTGTCCTGTTGTCTCTCCTCGGCGTCATTCCAAGAATCTTCATCATCTTCACTGTTGATGCTCATCATTCACTGCTCATCATTGTTCGTGTCTTCATTGGACGGCAGAACGAGCTCGTCTTCGAGACGTTCAAATGAGGATGCGTCGTTTGCAGTTATCGCATTGAAGATGATGTCTCTCGACACAGTTATTTTCTTGGTGATTGGATCATAAACTCTAAAATTACTCGAATTTCCTTGGTACCCGACCATTATGAGTTTTTTCGACTTAGCGTCAAATTTCTTCCGCGATTGCTTCGGAATATGAGTGTATGCAACGCTTTCGAAAACACGAAGATGGCCAACTTGGGGTTTTTCACCGTTCCAAAACTCGCATGGTGTCTTCTCCGGGTGATATCTAGACACAACGCGGTTTTGAAGATACACAGCTGTGTTCAAAGCCTCAGCCCAAAGAAAATTTGGAAGATTCCTGGCCTTCACCATTGTCCGCGCGGCTTCAACAACAGTTCGGTTTGCACGCTCAGATTTACCGTTCTGTTCGGGCTTATACGGGGCTGAATTCGTCATCTCAATGCCCTCCTTCGCGAGATAGCATCTGAATTCGGCGTTTACATATTCAAGTCCGTTATCACTACGAAGAACTTTCATTGACCGATCAAATTTGTTTTTAATCAGCGTGGCGAACTCGCGATATTTTTCGACAACTTGATCTTTCGAGCGAACAAAGTAAACAGTTCTGTATCCGGAAGCATCGTCCACAAACAGAACAAAATATCTAGCGCCACCTAAAGATTCGGTCGATATAGGCCCGCATACGTCTGTATGAAAACATTCACCAAAGCGCCATTGTTTACGCAAGACAGATTTTTGAAACGGAAGGCGATGCACTTTCCCGAACTGACAAGGTTTACAAAAAACTCGTCCGTATTGGTCATCTTGATTCCGTTGACGAAACCGTCCGAAATAATTTTTTTAAGCGTGGCCTTTCCAGCATGACCAAAACCCTTGTGCCACAATTTTAGATCAGCTACTGATTCACTTACGTTGATCTCAGTTGTGCAGCCTTCGTAAACGGTTGGCACAGCGAAAAACATGCGATAAATCGCATTCACCTGTTTTACGCCTTCAGCGACGACATCTCCTTGTCTTGAAATCACTACACGATTTTTCATAAAAATCACTTCGAAACCTCGCGTTGTGCAAACACCAACCGAGAACAGATTTTTTTGAAACTTTGGAACGTACAGTACATTTTCAATCGTTGAGGAGATCCACTTATTGTTCACAAATTTGCGAATGTTTACGGTTTCAGTACCACGCAATTTACATGCGCTATCGTCTCCGAGCATTACGTACTCGTCGGAGATAACTGAGAAATCTGTAAACCATTCGCGCTTGAAGGAAATGTGCCTGGAGGCACCACTGTCGAGAAGCCACACATCAACAACGTTCATCTTGTCGAAACGTTCGGTTAAATTACGAGAATCTTCTCTGTCGGTAATGACGAACGCGCAATCGTCCGATTGGTTGTTCTTCTCGCCGCCTTTCTTTGTAGGGTTATTTTTCTTGTTTGGACATTGCCAAGCAAAATGTCCTTTTTTGTAACAAGAAAAACATTCGACGTTTGCCATATCCGTTGTACTTTTCTTCTGGAACTTTTTAGCACTTTGCATTGCCGTTACCAAAGCTGATATCGCACCATCATTTGCCAAAGATCTCGTTTCTTCCTTTAACAATCTTTCCTGAAGATTTTCTAATGTCTGCCTCTCTGAATCGACACTGTCCCACGCGATTTTCAGGGCATTGAATCTGGATGGGAGACTAGCTAAAATTTTTGCCATTAATGCTACGTTGGAAATTTCTTCCCCAACATCACTCAACTGTGCAGCCATGTTTTGCACTTTCGAGATGTGCTGAGAAATCGTGTCGTTCGACTCCATTTTGTATTCGTGGAAACGCTGCATCATCAGGAGTTTATTCGTCTCTGATTTCTGCTCGTGTATCAGAGTCAACTTTGCCCACATCTTGCGGCTCGATTTGCACGTCAGGACGCTTTCAACGTGAGCTGGTTCCATGGTGGATGAAATGAAATACATGGCCTTGGCGTCGTCTTTCTTCCAGGGCCTTAGCGTAATGTCGTTTTCCTCAGGTTTCGCTCGCGATCCATCGACAACATCGTCGATGCCGTGCGCGACGAGAATCGCTCTTACTTAAAATTTCCATATTTGATAATTCAAACCGTTGAACTTGTCCATATGTCGCGTTGGTCGGACATTTTTTTTATTTTTTATTTTTCTTTTCAGCGAGACTCACTAACAGCCGAAAAATAACTCCGTCTCACACGAACTTCTTATATTACGCTTCTCGCGCGTAAAAACAAAAACTCCTTCGCCAACCCACGGTTATACCACTATTTATTAATGAGCTGGGCACATAACCTGTTGGAAGGAGTGGGTGAAATAAAAACACAGACGATTATTTCGTTATACTTATTAGGCGAAGGCACAGAAAACGACTAACGAGAACAAGAAGATAAAATACATACAAAGCACAAACACTTATGAGTCGCGCATGCGCTCTGTGAGAGACATAATAAAGTGGCGCGAAGGTTCAAAAAACATAATTCACAATATGTTTTATGATGAACTTTGTGACTCTACGTAAATAATATATATCTCTATGTAAATCTGACCCGATGTAAGATTGACGGATAAGTCAATCTATTACATTCATACCCGGGTGAGATGTTTTGTGGTAGAGGTCAAAAATTTCTTTCCGTAGACTCATAAGAATGTAGGGACGAATTGTTTCGCCTGAGATTTCACAATATAGTGAGATAAGCTCTGGACCCCATTGAATTTTCTTCAGTTTAAGTGGGAAATCCGGAGAATCTCCGATTTCATCAGCTTCTTGTTGATCCGCGAGATCTTTCAGGCTAAACATACTAGGAAGTCTTAACGCATTGACCCTCGACTACGAATCTGCAACTATATTTTCATTGCCGGCGATGTATTCTATTCTAGTAGTATGCAGGAACGCGTAAATTAAGGGCTTGTGATCGGTAAGTATTTTAAAGTCACGACCTTCGATTATATACCGAAAAAATTTAATTACCTCATAAATCGCAGTCAGCTCGCGATCATACGCGCTCCCAACCGCTTAGCGAAGATTATTCAAGGACAGTACCCATAGCTAATCGGATGCATCAGTGACAACACGCAATTCCACATTGGAATTAGGGTGAGCTAATAGATTAGCATTGATTAAATCATATTTGCTCTTCGAAAATGCTTCTTCAGCCTCTTTTGTTCAAATGATTTCCCTAGTGTCGCTCTTTTTCGACTCATGAAGGTAAGCATTTAACAGAGCATGAGTGTCCACCGCATGAGATAATTTGCGTCGATAAAAATTTATCTTACTGAGAAATCTTCTCAACTCGGCCACTGTTCACGGTTTCGAAAACTTGTGAATCGCCTCGACCTTCTCAGTTTTTGGTCTGATTCCAGAAATGTCAAGCGAATACCCAAGAAACGTGCACTTGTCGACGTTTAGTCGCAACTGACCCATTTTAAGTCTTTGAAAAACAGTACGCACGTGCTGACAATATTCTTCCACCAATGAAGAAGAAATTAATATATCATCAATGTACGGAAATACATTAGGCAGATCACCCAACAAATGATTGATATATCTCTAGAAGGTTTGTCTCGCATTACGCAGGCCAATTGTTATGAAAAGATATTCGAACGATCCAAAAACAGTAGTCACGGCCATTTTTTCAAAATCTTCCGGAGCCATGGGAATCTGGTTGTAAGCCATGTGGAGGTCCAGCGTCGAAAAAATCGTCTTACCGTGCAGATTGGTAGATAGGTCGTACAGTTGGGGAGTTGGATATCTATCGGGTACGGTAACTGCTTTTAAGCGACGATTGTCACCACAAATCCTCCAACTCCCATCCTTTTTCTTAACCATGTGTATCGGGCTAAACCAAGGGCTACTTGACGGACAACAAATTCCTTCTTCCGTCTTAGAATTAAATGTTTGCTTAGCAGCCTGCAATTTATCAGGTGTCAGACGATGTGGAAGTTCCACCACAGGAGGACTAGTGGTAATAATATGATGGAGAACGTATCCCTTTTTAAAAAAGGTAGTTTCGAAACACCAATGATTTCTAGGAATTCAACTAAAATTTCCCTAAAATTTAAATCAGACATTATTCAATTTACCGAATGCACAGATGTGCATCTAGAACTCCCGATGACATACAATTTGGCTGTAGTATCGATAAGGGGAAATTTTTCTGTATCAGCGATCAGTTCATAGTAACTTGAGAAATCTGCCCCAAGAATAGTATATAGGATATGAGCAATGATAAAGTTCCATTTAAATGGGCCTGAATAGGCGGCACAGCGTGTAAATTCTAAAAGTTCCATGTGCATGCGCTTCAATGGCGCGTTAATCAGTCAACTTATTTCAATTCTTTTTTTCACGAACATTGGCAATCTTCCACTTCATTATATTACGCTGTATATTAATTACATTTGGAAAATTGCCTTTTTTTGAGATGCAGGATTGGTTACCTCCAAGTTATGTATCTAGATAATAATCTGATAGAAATTTTTTAAAGGGATCCGTATCTATTGTGACGTTGCAGATTTTTGTAACTCACAAAATTCGCGATTTTAAGTAAAATTGAGTAAAATGGCACTTCGAGGGTCACAGACGCTCCATGACTGGTTCAATCTTAAGTTAATTTATATGATTAAGGCTGATTTGTTGTTTATAATGTTTTCTCGGAGATAAACGTCATCAGGAATAAAAGGGTCATCAATATTTACGGAGACGTACAAGGAATTCGTTTGATACCTTCTGGCTCAAGGATTTTGTTTCATCAACTCTCTCGCTCGTCTCGTCAATCCATCTT
>JAUESI010020227.1:0-11943 GCA_032275145.1 Synergus laeviventris | reverse complement strand
GTTTGCCTTTTCGGACAAGAAACATTGGGGTTTCTTATTTTCTAAGATCGGATTAATGTTCGCGCGTCACGTGCAATTTGTGAAGTGTTAGAGTTTTCTCTTCTATATGGTGAAATAAAAAGTGATTCTCTAGAACTGTGTTGTATTTGATTTTTCCTCAACGAAAGTAAACCCTCACTCAACTCAAATAATTCATCCACCATCCAACAATTTTTAGTTCGAGAACTAGCTCGAACAAAATCAAATGTCACGTATTAGTTTTTCCCTACCTTTGGCTTTTAGAACCTTTTTTTTTAACAAAAATTGTTTAAATAATTTGAAAAAAAATATTTCCTCAAATATTATCTATTAGTTTTTGCAATATTAGTTTTACAATGATTTTATGAGAAAACAATTTTTTTGAATGTTTTTAAATTTTTTTGAAATTGCAATAAAAATTCAATTTTATTTTACATTAATAATTTTTTCAAATTAATTTTTTAATTTTGAGTCTTATGTTATAGTCTCCTGCAACCAAACGGAACTAGAAAATTATTTGCAGTGACCCGAAATTCATACCATGAGCAAAGTTGTACAGTTTCGCAAATGCAAAATTACTCCCAATGTTTCTGATTTATAAATTACAGTAATAAGTACTATACTAAGAAAGGAAAATTAATCAATCATAGTAAATAACAATTATAATGCATTTAAGACACTGTGCAATGTTGCTCAACGCATAAAGTTTATACCTCTAATAATATGAAGTAGTTAAATATAACTTGTAATATATAAATAAGTTAATTAATTATTGTAAAAAAATATTTAAAAGAAAATAATTAAAATTTGCACATAGAATTATAAACTTATAAAAATAGATATTATTATATTTTATAATATATTGTGCTATTGATTATATTTGTTACTAATATAAAATAAATGGAGTTAATAATAAATTACGTAAACAAATGAATGTGATCATCTTTGAAATAAAATCGAATATTATTTTGAAAAAATTTCTTTTTCTGGAAATAATGTAAGAGAAGAAAATGCTTCAGAAAGGAAAAGTTGAGGATCATGACAATCTCAGGTAGAAAGCCAGTATAGCAATAAATTTGCTGATGGCTTTAGAGTTTAGACGTCAACTTTATTGAAGGGTAGGATTAGTATAAGTGTCAAGAAGAAAAACTTGTGACAAAGTGCTTGGTTTCTAATTTAAAAATATCAAACTTTAGCAGCTGTTCGCAACCTCTAAATATTAATTAAAAATCCTAAAAAAAAATACGGGTATATTATTTTTGCGAGAGGAACACAGAAGTGCAAAACTATTTCGAAAATTCAAAACTTGATATTTTGTGGTCCACCCTAGTGTACACAGCCCTCATAATTCCCAGAAAAGGTAAACAAGGGTGGTTTGTTGGCTGATGATGATAAAATCAAACTTATCTTCGATTATCCTCAACCTAAGAACCTTAAACAGCTACGCCATTTCATTGGTGCCACGTCATGGTACAGGAAGTTTATCAAGGATTACGCTAAAATCAGCGAAACTTTTATCAACCTAACTAGATAAAGCGTGAGTTTCACGTGGAAGGAGAAGCAGGTAGAAGCTTTCAAAACTCTGAGAACAGCGTTAACGACAGCGCCGATACTCGCCTATCCAAACTTCAAGTTATCTTTCGACGTCTGAACAGACGTCAGTCAATCAGAAATAGCTGTCATAACGCAAGTGCAGAATGATCAGAAGCGCATAATCATATACGCCAGCCGAGTACTTGCAGGATTAGAACGGAATTACTCAACTACGGAGCAGGAATACTTATCCGTAGTTTGAGCTATCATGAATTTCCGGCACTACTGAGAAGGATACAGATTCATGGTTATTACAGACCACAGCAGTTTAAAATGGCTGTCAAACTTGAAGAATCAAACGCGCCGACTAGCCAGATCTTAATGAAATTTACGCAATAGTAACGAAAGGCGGAGTATGTCAGCTCAATAAGCCGGAACAAGCTCAACTCAGAGAATTCATAAAACAAAGGATCGTGAAAGAACCGTTGACGGTCGTGGCAACGAACATTATGGGCCCATTTCATCGCAGTATGAAAGGTCACGAATACTTGGTGGCATTCGAAGACTCCATTTGTTGGCTCCATAGTGAGCATTGATCGATTTCGTTGTGACAACTTGGAAACTCACAAAGTCCTCCATTCCGATAACGGAACGGAATTCAACAACAACGTTCATTCATCGGCGAGGATCGCAGGGACTGGGCTGTCAACCTAAGCGATTTCAGATTCGCATGCAACTCGTCTCTTCATTCAACTAACCGAAACACCCCTGCATATATCAATCTAGGAGGGGAATGGCTTCCGCGAAAGACCTTCCGCGGTCTAGTGAAGGGGTAGTTCGATCTACAAGACACTAAATTATCTGTGTGGATGGATCGAATGAGTAAAATGCGACATCTGAGGGAACAAATAACAACTCTCCAGGATTAAGCTTTCATGAAACAGGCCAAATATTATCACCGCAGTCTTAGACGTCTGCAATTCAAAGCCGGCGATTTAATTAAGAAGCCAAATAACGTGTTCTCGTGTGCGAATAATAACATCAAAATCAAATTAGCACCGAAATTCATAGGTCCGTAAAATGTGGTGGAAGTCATATTACCCAACGTATATACTCTAGCATGCCAGGAGGGTCGCCTAGCCGGACGTTATCATGCGTCTCATCTTCCGAGGTATATCAACGAGGAAGAGGAGGACGTGGATCTTAACGATCCAGAGTAGATTGAAAAACATGCCTAATTGGATAGGGAAATCTTGGGAATCAACTTCGACGAACAGTCCGACTCGATTCTGAGAAAACGAGCCCAAGAGAACTTGGTAAAAGTAAAGCCAACCTGGACGAAGTGGATGAATCTTTGAGGATAAGCTTGAAAAATTGCTCTTATTATTGACTGGGAACTGAAGAAAAAGAGGCCAATAATACTTGGTAAGAGAAAGGACGCACCTTTAAGGAAACGCCTGAGGAATTGTGCCTATATAATTGACACTGACCAGAATCATTACGATTTAAAGTCGAATCATCTCTAAGCAGAGGATTCAAATCAAGACATCAAGTAGAGTAAGCGCAGCTTTAATACTTAAAGCAGTGATGTGCGATTAAAATAATGTGGTCGCAGAACCCTAAATGCGCGGTGTTAATACAACTTGGGAGTAGTGCGAGTCGCCTATCAAGCACAGCGCGCTTAATAACCGTATCCTTTTAATCAATGATCTTACATTCATTGCAGACTCTCTACTCAAGCGACTTCGAACAGGTTCACAAGCACAGAAGATAGTCCAGGCGGGCAGCAATTTGGAACTGAATCAGGCGGACCAGGACGGCCTAAATGTGACAATAAACGTCACGGGGTGCTCGTGTTCTGGAAGAGCCACAACGCTAACTCGGGTTCCATGCTTCGAGCCAATGGGAGCCACCACCCCGGCCATAGCCAAGGGCGCACGCGCGGTAGTCGACGCGTCCACCCAAATAATGGGATGATTCGTAATATTGGAGGAGGTTGAGCCAAGGGAGCCGCTATCATCGCTGATGAATCTCTGTATGTTGAAAGTGTTGGACGACATACAGAGGGAAAAAAATAAAAGTTTTTTGGGATTCAACCGGCCATCGTCACCAACCAAGCTGTTGGCACCACCTTAGTCCCACCTGAAACTTCACCAATAGAACAGCTTAAAAAAGAACTGGAGCCATCTACATCGGCCTGGTCGTATCGACCTCATAAGAGGACTTCCCTGTTGGAAACTCGGAATACGCCAGTTTATCCCACAAGCTGAGTAAAATAGGACCGGATGAAATTATCTAGCTAACTGCCTTCGACACTAAGGGCGTTAGATAGGATCCGGACGGATCCGACCTTTAGACGGGTCGAGCTCCCTACAATGTGGGGGAAAACGAAATTTCAACGCAACTATTGCTCGAAATGTGGTTCAGCGGACCACCGTTTTAATGACCGTCCATGCTTCAAGCTAACGCAGAGGCCTTAACCGCCAGGTAGGATGAAACAGAGAGGCCACGCTTTGAGTTTGGCTCTCTTATACGTTTTTTATTTTTTTAGATTATTATTTATTTGTTACCTTTAACTGGAGGGGGGGGATAATTCCCCAGTACCTTAATGAAGTTCCTTTGTAAATTGGATTCACCTCGTTTTATTGATTTCACCCGATTGACAGGCTCCATCGAGATTGGTTCACTCGCAGAGTCGAGAAATTATTTGTCTTTTCGCACATTTCGTATTGAGTAAATTACATCTAGTTCAGTATAATTAAAACGCTTCAGCATAGAGGCGTCCTAGAAGATGGATTGTTATTGTCGATGGTTGTCACTAGAGATCCGTTTTCTTTGAAACAGAGAGAGGGGGGTGGAGTTACTCTCCTGCTCTTGATCGTTTCGGTTTCTAGTAAGCTTAATCCTGTGAGGGGGGAGTTGTGTCGTGGTATAATTTTAGACCGCGCACATATTAGATTTTCACCGAATAAAGTTCGCGTAGCAGTTTCAGAGCACAGAGCCATTGGCTATTTGTGGACAATCTTTTAGTTGATTGGAGCACCTGATCGCTGAAAAACAATCAGCTGATCATCGAACGACAATAATCCACACTAGGAATATTTCACACCCACACATACACATAAAATTTCTGAGCCAAAGGGCCTCAGAATCACCAAGCCACTAGCACACACATTCACACACAGAGGACCTTCGCAACACTTTTTACCGCATTGCATAGGCTCGAACAGGATCCACTTTCTTCTAGGATTTAATTAACCAGGAGGAAGACATCTCGAACACCTGGCAACAGGATGCTCGATCAGCCGGCGGGCTTCAAGATCGAAACATCTGGCACCATCTCTAGACCGGCACGTCTCTAAGAGGCATCGAGTCATCGGTAAATTACCATCACCATCAGTATTAGGATCATTACCTATGAACTAGAAAATTCACATGGTAATAAGTCTCATGGCTCTGCCTGTTCCTACCCACGCCACGAGGCCGGAAGAGAGAAGCTTCGGCTCACTCTCTGTTCTGAATCGATTCGTGATACACGCTACCTGGTTGTGGAGTGTGTTTTAAAAATTTTAATTGAAGCTGCCACGTCAAAGAGTTGTCACAGTCGTCCAAATTGTTAAGAAAGTACAAGGATTAAGAATTGTAATTTCCTGGATCGCCTTTATAGCTAAAAATTATTTGAATTATTATTGGAATGTCAGAATTGTCTTGTGGTAACTTCCGCGGGAGGCGCAGGATGCATCCTCGCCGCATCGCTGCAAGTAAGCCAATCTCTCTTTAATCTCTCGCACCCATAATTTAATCCCTTCGCATCAGGCCGTATTTCGCTATTGCGGATCACCGACGGAGAAATTTTTGGATGCAAATCGCTTACTATGAATAATTTAACTTTCGATATTGATCATTTTGAATTGCAAATAAAGATCATTGTGATTTTCCGATATTCAAGATTACCATACATTTTGCGTTTGTTCTGGACTCCTGAGGCGATTCTAGTTGTAATAAAAATTGTTGTTTCGGGGCTGTTTTGTATCTGAGTAACCTGATTGAATTAAAAATTTTCATTGTTAAATAAAAGTGTGTTTAAAATAATTAGGATCTTAGTAATCCTCCTTACCCGACCCTCTTCGTGGACATACTGTGCTGGCCGAGCTGGACGATTCTGAAGAGTAAAATTTAATGAAATAAAATCTTGCTTGTTTGAAAGTAAACAATGATGGCGCCCATAAGCTTATTCAAAAAATAGTTTAATTATAATAAGTATATATAATTAATACCCTAAAAGTCACACTAAATATTGCCTTTTTCGGCATAACATTTTGGAGATCCTGCCAGGATAGGCAATTTCGACAAGGAATCTACGGATTCAGGAAAAAGTCACATAAAGGCCTATACTAGGAGTACTGGAATCCACGGACCAGTAAAAGAGCAGAATCCTAAGGGATTCATAAAAGAAAAGTGAGAACTTCGGATTTTTATTTTTCTATTTTCTATTTTTCTAGTCCGTCAAAAAAAGAAAGGGTGCACAACAGAAAGCGGAAAATTCCCTACGAGGCGCACGATCAGGTGGAAGACGCAACTGCGTCAGAAGAAACGAAGTGAATAACGCTCAGTTTCATAGCAGCCAGGAAGCCAGACCAAAGATAAGTCATCGATTCAATTCTTCATTAGGAATCAATTACAGCGATCTACAGACACGGTTATTGACTCCAGAAACAACGATACGGATTTCCGCTCGGCCTGATGAGGAGAAACCGTAAGCTACATTCCAGAAATTAGAAGCTCGCTTGATTGTACCCGATACATAAAACCTCTCTGTTTACGACGATCGGAGACAGAAGCTAAACTTGAGTCCACTTTTTGCCTCTGGTGAGATAGAAAACGCTACGTCTTCGTTGAATATATGGTACTCTTAGTATTCCGGAACACTCTTTATCGTTAATAAAGCAAAACTCACTACTTTGAAAAAGCTGCCAGTTTGTAGCAACTTACAGCTCATTTCACTATATTACAGGACAAAAGTCCAAAATATACAATTTAAATCAAATAAAAAATTATGGAAACATATCCTACGCTGGCTGACTCATACCGACTACTGTGCAGCTACGCCACAGACAATACAGGTAGTACAGACGAAATCTTTTTCCCATTTACTACCGCAATTATGTCGCGCTCTCAATCCCTAGCCCTTCAGTCTTCTACTTCGATGTCAACGAACGAATTACTTATGCAACTGCTAGCCAAGGTAGAGGCAATCTCCTTTCGACAATACGCTGATACAGGAAAATGATACTAGGATAGCGGAAATTTCCAGCTTTGCCAAAAAAATTGGATTTTCTGGTGAAGTATTGACGGATAGCCTCAATGCGACCAAGGAATAATCGATGAAGAAACATAAAATGTCAAAGACCAGCACGCTAGTCATATAGAGCGAAGAATTAGAATCAAGATCGAAGAAACGGAAAACATTAATCACTACTAGCTAAATTTACGCAAGGAAATCAGCTTACAAATAAGACTTTCAAATCATCAACACTTGCTGAAGCGCAATATATGGGGACTCATCATGGGAATAAATTCCAACTCTAACGACAATAAGCTCGAAGCAATAAATAAAACTCTCGGAAATTGTTTGTAATAAAGAGTTTGAATCCTCATACAAAATTAAGTTAATAAGAAACCGCTACAATCGACTTGTTAACAAAAATAATATTTTGAAGAAATTATTAGAAAAAAAAACGAGGATTAGCTAATTTCATAGGCGATATTTCGAAAACACTATTCCGAACCCTGAACGAGAATGACTTAAGTCAGATAAATTGCGAATTCGACAGAATTTACAAAGGTAATAAAAATATCGCTACTGTTTTGACAAACCACACCAAAATACTTAAACTAATATTAGATTCTTCATTACTAAATCATTAAGAACTACTTGGTAGCAAAACGAACAAATAAAGTTTATCAAGAAATCTCACTTTGGGATTGAATTCAGCTACTAAAAACAATATCGTTAATAGTAACTTAGTCTTAGATGCAATTTTAATTGACGAAACCAATGAAAACATTGATACCGCAATGAATGCTATTAACGGCGAAAAACACGGTATTGTACACACTCAGATCTTGACTCCAGCAATGTTAAAAGAAACACTCAAAGAATTCGAAAATAGGCAACGTACACGTTACGATTTTGACGCGGAGGAAGATAACTATTCACATATGGTATGTACTGGAGATTCCTGTGCTAGAGAAGGAAGAATGTACACTCCAACACATAATCCCAATTCCTCACCAAATCAACAATATTTACTTCTCCATTATTCATGACCACCACCGTGTAATTAAATTTCGAGACTCCTGCGTTCCTACTGACAAAACGACAGTAGACAATTGTAGACAAATTTCTCAATACAAAATCAGCAAAAGAAATCAACCAAATATTAAATTGTTCCATAGCGAAACATGCAATGCCCCTTTATTTGAGCCATATGCAGAACAAAATGTAACTCGTCTCCTCACCTACTATACAGAGAAACATTCATAGCAATCATTAACGGATATTTCATTGTACCCTTGAATAACCTAGAGTGAGATATATGTTATATATGTATATATATATATATATATACATTTGTGGAATGGAATGTGGAATGGTCATTTTCGGGTCCAACTATTTTTCATATTTAATTTGTATTATTAGTCTCAAGAAAGCTATATATATCACTTATTAACCACTTTTTTTCACATTCCACGAATATTTTGTAACTTAAAAATCAAAAAACTATGTAACGATCCTTACCGGGTCGCACTTAGTATTTTCAATATTTTCTTGCTCAATGCTTCAAGAATTGTAATCAAGCTGTGGCAAACGTTAAAATATTGATTTGTTTATGAAAAAAATTAAGCTTCGGTGTGTTTCTCATATCGTAGGAGGAAATACAAAAAGTCCAATAATCACCCGGTATTTACAATTTGAATTTACATTTTGTACAATGGGTACAAAATTCTTTCAGAAGAAAGGGGGGACTGAAAATGTAAGTATTCTTGAACTAAGTCAGTCTCTAAATCATTAGAATACATTTCTTTGAAGAAAAGAGCTTTTTCCGGAGGTTTTGATGATGACAATTCACTCATTTTCGTCTAAAATGAAAAGTTTTCATTGAAAATGTTGTAAGCCTCTTGCCGTTTATCTAATTCGGATACGAGTCTATGAATAAGAACGAGAAATGTGTTAACTCTGAAAGCATCACTCGCAGTCATTCTCATTTCTGCATCCGGTGTTTCATCAAAATGTTCTTTCCTTTTCGGTTGTTTTCTTTTCGTGTCTTTTGTTTACTGCTTCGACACGCTTAATTCTATCGCATTTTCTGCAAAATATTAAAAATTTTCTCATTCAGCTACGAAAAACTTGCAAAGAGATTCGCAAAGATCGGCAAAAGTGATCAAATCTATGGCAGAACCCTGAATTTGAACACTCCCTTTGTTTGTTCTTTCCAAAAAAATATTCCACACAACAACCATTATCGCTGTTTCCAGCTTTTTAAAATTCAAAAGTATTCCCGTCGCTTTGCTTCGCGTTACAGGCTTTTCGGTGCAATTATCCTCGATTTATTCCAAAGTTTTAAGGACTTCGTGCCAAGAATCTTTTAAACTTTTACATGCGTCCCATCTACCTGAACAACGTGTCACATTTACTCTCTTTAGCGTTTTCCTTGTTCCGATTTGAGTCATTAATTTTTGCCAGCGATGTGTCGAACTTAGAAAAAAAACGTAAATTTCTTGAAGTAGCATGAAGAAGCGACAAGCTTCTGTACAAGACTCAACAGCCGCAGTTGCCACTAAATTTAAAGAGTGGGGAGAGCAAGGAATGAAAAAATCGAAAGGTGCTTGGCTTCGAATTTTAGCCTGTAAGCCATTGTACAGGTACACACCAGACATGTTTGCGGCATTATCATATGATTGTATGATTGTTCACGACAGTCTTAAATATTCATGCCCAGTTCCGAAATAATGGCAAAAAACATTTCTTCAGCTTTATGACTTTTACTGAGGGTAAAAACTTGAGAAATCTTTCACACGGCTCGCCTGTTTCCAAAATATATCTAATGCCGAGGGTAAGTTGGCCCGCATGTGCTATGTCTGGTGTTGAATCAATGATTAGGGAAAAATATATCGCGCTTCTTATATCGTCTCCAATCTACTTTAAGACTTTATGACCTATGAAGAGAATAAATTCATCGCAAACGGTCTTTGAAAAGTATCTGGTACTTCCAGATCCTTGATTCTCAAATCGTTCAATATGACTGGCTAAAAAAGGATCGAATTCAGCTAACAGTTCTAAAATCATACAATAATTTTCGTTATGCTGATCACCGTACTTTAAATTTTTTCCTCTGAAAGCGAGGCCTCTTGAACACAGTCGCTTCATTACCGCAACAACCCTCTTCAGAACGTTTCTCCAGTAATTAATTTATTCATCAATTTGGACATGCAGTAAATTTTCGAGTCGGCCATCAATCTCACTTCTAGATTTCAAACTAAGGATACAAGATTTATGACGCGCAGAGCTTTCATGGAGAGCTACGCGGTATTCTGCATTTTCCCAGTCATTAAAGTCTTCGTTCTCAAACTGAGACTTATTCTCCAAAGGACCGAATGCCAAACAGGGCCCGCAATATACAGATCTTTTAAGTTCAGAATAAACCAGTCAATTTCGGTCATTTACTTCATTATTTTTAATTTTTTTTTTGGAAGATACTCACTGACAAGAAACGACGCTGATCAGCATATATTTTTCACTTTTAGAGAAGTCTCAAGACTTGTTTTGATCGAAGCCGTACCTTGCAATAATCTCCTTTAAGATATCGTTGATTTCTTATAAAGCTGGATCTTTGTTTATATTGTAATGTTATTTGTACTTGGTCATTGTTTAACGTCTGATTCTGAGAGGCATCTTCAATTGTTGTACTTATTGATGATTCCTCTACCGCCTCTTCGTCAAGAACATAAATATCCATTTCTTCAAAAGTAGAGTGTTCAACAGATGACTGTTGTTGTTGGGCCGTTGAGTTTAAATCTGTTTCATCTTTTTCAGATTGTCTTGTTATTGTCAAAGTACCTGATCTTTCAACACTGCTTCCACTTCCACTTTTAAAAAAAACTATCAATTTTTATCGATTTACGGTTCTCGTTCTTCTTTTTTTAATTTTGGCCATCTTTTTATACTGAGCTCCAGTCAATCTGCTCCCAATTTTACTCTTTCGCATATGTTTATTAATGCCCCAAATTTTGCCGACCTAGGCTCCAGCCTAGTCAGCCTATTGGTAAATCCGTCACTGGCGCCAGGTGAAGTAGCCCTAAGCTACTTTTTGAAGGTCTTATCATGTTCATTTGAAGCATGTTCTGAAATTCCTATTTTGCTTTCCTTAGACAATCTGGGGCGAGACGTTGCGGTCTCTCTATGTGAGTTATTTACGGGTACTACAACAGAAAGTCGTTTCAAGATGAGGATTGTCGTACGTCACTTATCCCTAACCAATCGTACGTACAGGGGAAATCTTCCCTATCACAGAGAGTCTCACAAGGTTGTCTATGATGGATTTTCTAACGGCGGCAACAACAAATCCCCACTTAAAAGCTCGCCTAAGCCCAAGGCCTAAGGAGAATTTCTCAAACCCGTATGTCGCGATCTTAGAGTCATTGGTCGAGAAGAGGTTTAAAAGGTTTTCATTACATGTTTAATTGGCATTTTTAGTAGGTCAAGTGACTTATTGTTTTCAGTAAGTTAAACACAGTAAATAAGGCTATGGAAAGAAACCACAGTCATTCTAATTTTTTGCGCTATGGAGCACTATTAATTACAACGACATCTGTGGGGATGGAAGAAAAATTATTTTTGACATTTACGTTTAAACAACCTGCAGATATTAGGTAAAAGTTAGTTAATATTGAATAATTTTTGCTTTTATAGTACACTGACCTAAAATACCTATAAACGTATAGGATGAGAAAGTTGATTGATTTCCTCTTATCAAGTTCACGCAGAAGAATTCGGCAGAAAAGAAATCCACTGAGAAAAAGAAAAGTATCGACGAGTAGAGCATTGTTGACGAAAATCGAATTTGGTACTTTTCGAAGAGCCTAGAAACCAAAATTAAGTGATTGATGACATTAAAAATAAACTCGAAAATAAATTTAAAAAAGATCATTGTTTATGTTAAAATCATTGTACAATTATAAAATTTTAAAAAACACATTTGATGTCTCATGGAAAAATTTCCCCATTTTAACCTATTTAAAATTTGGATCTGACAACCCGAGTAAAAATGTTTCGTCTTCAAATGGTCTTGGCTTCCTCTTATATTGGTCTTGAGACCACTTGAGACGTTG